>ML781059.1:438453-464917 GCA_009831015.1 Picea engelmannii
CCTTCCATAAGGATTAATATATGGTGTTACCCTACCTCAAGGGTTTTCTCTATTTCTTGTGTTCATGTTATGGTGAATGGTTTATGGTTTATTCTTGGTATTATTGAAGTATATTTGCAGATCTGGTATAGGTACTTAACACTTTGACCCTCCGTCATTTTTGTACTGCTCTACAACATCTTTAGAGACCTAAAGTATCGAAGTCTCCTTCCGTTCCAAAATATATGGTAGGGGATTGATCCACCCTTAGATCCAATGGTTGAGATTTGTCCGCACCCAACATAACGTTTAAAATTGGCAAGGGTCCTACACTAAATTCACATTCTACGAGTGTTTTCATCAATGATCACGGCTTAGTCAATCATTAGTATCTACAGTTCATGTGTTCCAATATGACCAATTTTTAACTCCTTCCTCACTGCGTGCGTAGATCCTATGCCAACACATAGCTAAGCTATCCCATGGTCTAGATAAAAGAACACAACCTCTTGATAATTGATGCACTTACAACTTCAAATTGCACTTTCTCTCCCCTCTGTTGATCTATGTACTTAATGGATGGTTTGATCTCCAAGTTCCCTAAATCTAGAAAATCCTAGTCACCTACAAGCCTTGATGATCGATGATTCTCGCTTAATCATCAGTTTTGATGGTCATATGAGGTTTTTATTTACTTCACAATCTATCGAAGTTAAACACTTCATTGATGGAAATTTTGACTCTTTGGCGCTTCGACGCTTAACGCATCTTCCTATAGCTTCGAATCTCCTGGAGTCCTGAAGTTCCCTAGTTTCAAATTTATAGAATTCCTCACCATGTACTCCGACCTTCAGTGCTTTAGTGTTTAACACATATTCATATAGATTTGAATCTCCTGGAGTCCTGGAGTTCTATAGTTCCAAATTTCTGGAATACCTCGCGACACACTTCGGCCTTTGGCCTTAGGGATGGTTTCGCAACTCGAACCTTACATCTCCCGAAGAAAGACTTTGTCGAAGTACTTATTTTTTCCTCCCAATAGTTAATCGAACGGTTGAGAAAGGATCCCAACAAACCCTTAGATCAACTGCTCACATCGCTCTCGAATTCTTCCCCTCAATCTGACGGTTAATAATACTGCTTACTCTATCCTTCCACTATACCCAATATAATGGTTGAGAGATATCCCAAAGGATCCCTAGATCAACTTCTCACATTGGTTCATGATTTCAGCATCTGGGAATTCTGGTCATTCCAAAATATTTCATGATTGGAGTGGGTCAACGTCGAATGACCGTAATTCGCATATGACAGTCAAGAAGGGCCCCAAAGGATCCTTAATAGATCGATGGCTTGCATTACTTCACACGTTCGCGTCCCTTACAGGTATTAACCCATTTAATCCCCGAAGGTTTACCTATTAGAAAGGTCACAAAGTAGGGATGACTTCTTGCTATTGGTTGATGGCACCGCTTATTGTATCCTTCCACTATGCTTGATATAATGGTTGAGAGAGATCCCAAAGGATCCTCATATCTACAACTTCTCATCACTTCATGACTTCGACATTTGAGAGTTTCGATCATGTAACACCTTTTCACTCCCTGATTGAGTCAACAACGAATTTGACCATAACATATATCCAATGGTTAGGAAGGATTCTAAATATCCTTATATCTACGACCCATGTTACTTTGCGACTGAAAAGATGGTTAGGGTTTAACAATAAATCATATCCCACGACAATGGATAGGAACTGCCAATTTCCAATCAAACTCTCTTGTAACCATGTCACCGGGTTTACTTTGGCAAGATTACAGTCTTGTGAAGTTATAACAACCCGAATCTCCAGACCTTTGATGTCCTGAAGCTCAGAAGGATTAGCTCGCTTTGAGTGTAGTGAAGGGTTCCAAGACCCTGGTCATATGGAACTTTGACAAGTCCTAAAGTATACACTCTTAAATTTTATTTGAGATTTGGTTAAGTCCGTGGACTCAATCCTGAGGTTACTTGGAAAATAAAATGGTTTGGCTCCCTTTTACAACCCTCAATTTAATCCCGGTTGTTGATCCCATCAATCTTTCAAATGGTCGAATCCTTAGGATTTTTTTAAATTCATCACGATGAATCTCGATCGTCAATCAAGAGATCAAACACGATGTCAACCATCGATTCTCCAAACTTCCTGTAACTCTACAGGAGGCCATTAAAACTCGAATTTCACTTATGGAATTGGGGATTTATCTCTAAAATATCTTTTTTTCCTCCAAATCAGTCACTGACAAAAAATGAAACAACAAATTTCATGAATTCACAACCATCTTGGCCCATACAAGCCCGGTGTTTAAAATAAGAACTTCAATAGCATAATGTAACGTCCCCCAGCCCATCTGAGTGACATTACAATGTAGAATACTATTAAAAAATGAAACTTCTGCTAACTAAATTAATTCATTTGTAGTTAACTCATTTCTGGTAGCTTTCAACTACAATTCAAATCAAATTTAGCTACTATCTACAACCACAAAATAGATGCATCTATCACATGCTAATAATCAACATGAAATGCAGCTAAAAAAATCATTATAGCAACACATAAATCACTTCCAAATACACATAGTTCATGCACAACAATTAAACACATAATTTAACATAACAACAAGATAAAACACTTATCGTTTCACAACTGTTGTGCAACCATCTGCCTGGGATGGACATTCCACCCAACGATAGACTGACTATTCCAAATGTCAACAGCTAGTCACCCCTGAGTTGAGGCTAGAAATCCACAAAAGAGGGTGGTCTCCTACAGTCCACTCATAGATCATAAAACTCTCAACCCAACTGATATTTTCCTACAGCTACCCTGATTTTCCACTAGCTCTCTTTCTCTGGACTTGTCCAACCCAAGGAATGTACCCCTTCACCGATCAAAGTCCCTCAGGTGTCTCATTCGTTTATTAGGGTCTCTCTAGCACATGCATCTAGGAATGTCTCAGCTGGGAACTAAAGGGGAAACTACTGCTAGGAAAACTATCAGTAAACCAAAAACGAACACTTGTTGTTTAAGTGCAACTCACCCATGAGTTCACTCTTCAGGCCTGACAACCAGGCTCTTAATTTTTCCATCTCTAATTCTCTCCAATTACACTCCAACTTGCTCTAGAATTATCCCTCCATGGATGCATCAACTTCAAGATCTGTTTTCCATCCTCTCTCCTTGCCTCCCATGCACAAAATTTACTAACTCCAAATTTCTCCCCCACCCATATGAATTTCCTCTCCTCGTCTTTCCTTTCTTGACTCCCACTCTTCCCCCAAGATAATTGTACTCAACCCCCATGTGCCCAATAAATTTGGGATGTGACCACTCACACCCACCCTCTTACATGTATTCAATGATTGGCTTTGGGAACACTCAATCAAGAATGAGAAGGTTCATATTGAAATAGAAAATTTAGGAAAATGGGTTAAATTCTATACATCGGTAATTTATCCCTTGGACCCCTCTTGGAAATTTTCCTAGACACTCCCCTCTCTTGTGGATTAATTCACCCCACATCTCTTGTCCATGTCCCCTTAACAATTGACATCATGTTTTGTTATTAAAACATTGCAATACAATTCACATATTACATCGCCTTTGGTCATAGCCACACATTATAACTACATAAGCATTAATTAAACTAGGGATCATAGTGGGGATGTTACAATCATTATCATGCTAATGTCACAATATGAAAAAATATTCAAAAAATTGCTATATTTTCCAAATTCATCCTTTGGTTTCCAAGAAATGGTTTGGCCATTCAATACCCTACCGGCTCAACCTCTTCATAGAATAAAAAATTCGACATGTAGTCAGACCATGCAGCACAAGCATTGAAAACCTTTCTTCGATACCAAATTGTCATGTACCCCAATAGTAGAAACCATGAAACTATTTCAGTGATACCAATTTGTGATGCACCCAGACTCTAGGCTGAGCACATCACCCCAAAATATACAATGTTCCCATTACTAGAAACCACAATTTTTTTCTATTATCCAAACTGAAGCATACTCACTACTAGGGTACCTGTAAAATTCAACTTCTTGGAATGATTTGAACTTGTGCTCCATTCCTTTAATCTAAGAAGCATGATAAATGGACATACAGTCATCAAGAAGCATGGATATCTATAAAATAAAATCTTTACATGTCAGGCTCAACGATTAACAATAGTGAACCAACATGTCATAAACACATCTTAGATATAATAATACACAACAAAATATACATAATAGAGAAAACATATGGAGAGAACTTATCTGCAAATAAGAATCCATCCAATGGTTGTAGAATAAGGATGTTCCACCCAACCAGAGGAACTATTGTTCATTCCATATCAATATAAGGCCACCCTGGATCCAGGGCTATGAATCCACAAGGAAGGGTTCTAGACCAACTCCCAATTTCCAAAACCAGTCAACAATCACTTTCAAAGTTTCTCAACTACATAGAAATCCTAATTTCCATCTCTCTTTCCCTTCATCCTACACAACCCAAATAGATGAAACTCCTTTTCTGCACATGTAGTCCCTTAGGTTTTTCCACGTATTTACAAGGCTTCAGTGCTAATGGTCAGGAAATATCAATGCCGAGAAACTCCAAGGATTCTCAACTGTGCACAGTTCTACTCAACATTCCCATGCATTCCGACACTCAAGCATTCATTTCCTCACTAGAAAAACCAATAGTCTCACAACCAACCATCCATGGTGCACTACCTCCATCCATTCATTTACCAATTCCCCTCAAGTAACCAAAAGGTATCATAGTAATGAGGTAACCATCAATTGTGCTCCCTTTTTTTTTTTTTTTTTCTCTTTCTTAAACATCCCACTAGGTTTTAAAATAGAAAGGATTACCAAGGCACGATGTGGTCTCTCCAAGAGACTCATGCAACCCCTCTACAAAAATGTGTATAAATAAATAAATAATAAAAGAAAATAAGGCCTAGCCCCTAGTCCCCCCTCTCTCATGGAATTATACCCCCCTATAACTCTTTCCCTTTTCTATCTGCAACCAGTGATGTATTTTATTAGTAAATATTTCATTGTACACTATGCATATTTAAACCATTATATGTATTAACTAATACATGATTTCACCCCAAACATAATTGGATCACCAACCTAAATTACATGTATACAATTAAATCATAATTTATGGGGGTCGAAACCATGGATGTTATAAGAGCCTTCTCTTATAAGAGATGAATAGAAATAAACCTTGATAGACACAAAAATATCTTCTTTAGGCATCAAGATAAAGGAAAAATATCACATGGAGGTTGAGGAAGAGGAAAATGAGGATGGGGAATCGGTAGAAACACTACCTAAAAAGTCAATAAGGAAACCAACATGAGTTAAAAGGGAGGAAATAAGTAATAAATATTAAGAGTTGGGAAAAATAGACAATGATTGTGTCTCATACCCAACCCCCTAAGAAGAATTAAGGAGGCGGGGTAATCAAATTTTTCCTATGAATACACAAACATAAGGTCACTTTTGAGTTCATGGTTGTGTTCTATTCATTGAGATATTTCCAAGGATTGTACTCTTGCTCAATTCTGATCTACAAACACAAAGTTATGGCCTCTTGAAGTTCACATAAGGGTTTTATCTCTCTCCTTCCATTTCATCATCCATATGTGGTCCTACACGTGCCATATAACATGGAATTGTATGTGCATCACTCAAACGTCTCACTTCTTAAGGAAATTTATTCTCCATTGTATTATCACACCAAGGAAATGTTTTACCCCATGCACAATGTTGCATCGTCCTAAATATTCTTATTTCACCCAAACTTCTTTCCATTTGTGCCGTGTTGAATGGAAGAAGTTTTTCATCCTTGCAATAGTTTATGCCACCATTTTCTATCCTATCATGTTATTCAAAAACTTATTATAACACACTGTGTTGCACTTAGAATTTTTTTTTTTCACACCTCCAAGTTTGATCTCAGGCGACATATTGCACCAAGGAAATTTTTTCTTCTTGTGATAAGGCCTTCTCTTTGTCTTTTCTCCCTTACCTTTGTAGCACGTTTGAACTTTTCCAACCTTGCGACAAGTGGTTTTTTCCCATTTTGTGCTTCACCAAAATTTCCATTCTTGTGACATATTGAAAGAAAGATCCCTTTCTTGCAATATGTCCCAAGTATCATAGATTTACTTCCCTTCTACCTTCCTTGATTTCCTTTATCGCGACCCATGATTTTTTTTTCATGTAGTGTGTCACATGAAAATTAACTTCTTGTGATACACTAAACCACACAAAATTTCCCTTTCATGCACGAAAGCCAAGTAATTTGAAAAACTAAAGTTTTATTTCTCTCTTCTTTGTCTCTTTGAGTGCCTTCATTGCATCACACTTTCAAAAATGTTTTGTCTTTGCAAAATATAGTAAGAATTTTAACTTCTTTCGATATATCACACCCTTGGAAAACTTCTTCTATCATGGCAAGGATTTTCTCCCTTATCACATTATGGGAAGATTTATCTTCCCACAATGTATCACATGAAGTTTATCTTCATGCGTTACATTACATCACATGAAGCTTATCTTCATGCGTTACATTACATCACATGAAGTTAAAATTCATGTGATAAGTCAATGTACTCAAAACATTCTAAGTCCCAAGATTAAGGCTTGACCCTTCACTAGACTTCGTGCCTTTCACCATATCATGCAAAAACAATATTGTGTGATACGAGCTGTATTGCATGAAAATTAACTTCATGCGATACACTAAAATATCCCAATTTTCCCTTAAAAACAAGTTCCAAACTTTATAATTTTTCCTAAATGGGAAAACACTTCATTAATACCTCTAAAGACTCCAAGCCCTAAAATTGTCTTTACTCAATCTTGGGAGTAAGATACTAAGGCCATTCGTAGGATTTTCCCTCAAGTAAAGTGATTATCTCCCAATGGTTTTAGACATATAATCTTAGATATGGATACATACATTTGTATATAAGGTTGTTCAAGATTGGCCTAGATTTCCAAGGATCCATAAATCTTAGAGTTGTTCTTTTAAATCCTAACTCTTACTGGCAAAATCAAGTCAATATATATATATATATATATATATATATATATATTGGATTGGAAATCCTATTGAATATGATAAATTGACTTGAGTTTTCTAGAGAGAGAGAGAGAGAGAGAGAGAGAGAGAGAGAGAGAGAGAGAGAGAGAGATCTATAGTCAAATCAATGCATCAATGAATGTGTTCATTTACACTAGAATTCGACTTGGCATTAACCTCATAAATATCTATATGAATGCATAATGGGGGGTCAAAAAACAAGCACACAAGCCTCATAATAATTATCAAAATAAGAGGAACTTCACATGTTGATCAATCATACAAATCTTTTCAAGATAAATCTCCATCTACAACAAATTCAATTCTTTTAAGGGCCTGAGGGATAATGTGACATTATTCATACTTTCATAAGTAATATAACATTATTCATACTCCACTATTTAGAAATTAAATTCACTGTCACTAATACAAATGTTATGCAAGGTAAGGTCACTTAAGTGCTAATAACTTAAGGTTCCTAACGTGGAATGCATCTAGAAGGTAATTCAACCTAGATTTCAAACATAATCATCATTAACCAAAGGCATGCAATAAGGTTCCATATGAGATAGAACCCATGAACACCATACCTAGGATATTCAATTTAAATATTAATGCAACAAACAAAAAATCATTACATACGTGCATACAAAATTCCTTTCAATTTTACATGCAAAATTACTCCTTTTCAAGTTATTCCCAAGCTAATAATACATCTTAAACCATGCATTTGAAATTCCAAAATTAAACTCATTTGAGTATAGAAAATTCAGTGCATAATAAAAGGACTTATTTAAAATTTAAGTTGTCAGCAAACTGACTCAGGGTGAGCAATTTTCCACTCAACCATAGGCTTAGTTGTACATTCCTTTCTACAATTGGCCACCCCCTAGCCAGACCATGATGCCACCAAGGCGAATTTTGGGAAAAGATCACACCTAGCAAGGGAAATTTTGTAACCTCTCAAAGAGTAAATTTATAGGGAATCTCCTTGTTGTTCTTTAGGACCCTCACAATTCTAGTCGCCTCTCTTTATTTCTCAAAACAAAACAATAATGAGATTGCCCTTGGTTGATCCACAATCACTCAAGGAACTGCTCCTTACAGTGTCTATCATTTTCCCAATGAGACCAAATTTTTTTTCCTTGCTTTTGTAAGACATCAAATCTATTACAATAGCCAAAAACAGAAATATTGCAGAGAATAACAGTTGAACAACACAATATATGAAACCACAAAACCCAAATAACACCTTTTTTGATAGAAAAAAATGTTCACTTGCCTCTTCAAGGGGGAAACCTCCAACAAAGCAACGCTCTGTTACATTAATTCTCATGACCCCTACTCTTATTTATACTAATTATATCTTCTAAAGGTCATTCTAGAAGAATATACTTCTAGAAATAGAATCTTTTATTAGGTTTTCTTGCATTGACTTATTCCAATTTATTAAATAGGCCTTATTAACTAATTTTGACCTTTATTACATGGAAATATATTATTCTATCTATGTGAGGGGTTAGGAAGGTTAGGTACCTAACATGACACCNCCCCCCCCCCCCCCCCCTTAAAAAAGATCCTTGTCCTCAAGGCTTGAGATGAGGAAAATGTTTCAGAATGGTAGCTGACTCCCAAGTGGAATCTTTGGTAGTTGTATCGTTCCACTGCACTAACACTTCCTCGATGGTGCGCTAACAGAGACAACACTCACATTGTTACAATAATTATTGTAGATACAACCAAATGAAACCTTCTTCATCCAACTTAGGGAGACCAGTTTGAGTTTGGCACTTAGTACCAATCACCTTCTTGAAGCATGAGACATGAAAAACATGACGTAGCTTAGAATCAATGGGAAAAGATAACTGGTAAGCCACTTTCCCCACTCACTTGAGAATTGTATAAGGAGAATACAATTTGGGAGAAAGCTTAAGAAAGTGGTTTGTTTTGTGTGAAATCTACTTATAGGGTTGCAGATGAAGAAACACCTGGTCCCCTTCCACAAATTATCATTCAGAATGACCTTGAACTGCTTGTTTCTTCATGCGATTCTAAGCCATGGCCAAAATTGTTTTGAGAGTGCATAGAAAGGCCTCAAAAACTATAAGATTTTTTTCAACCTCCCGAACCTTTGAAACACCAGGCATGTAGGAGAGAACCAATGGTGGATTTTTTCCATAGACTTCTTAAAAAGGATTCATGCGAGTAGCTATATGGTAATATGTGTTGTATCGCCATTCAATAAGGGGTAACCACTGAGTCGACTGATTCTATCGTTCATATGCAGAACACCTCAAATAGGTTTCCAAACAATTTTTCACAACTTCAGTTTGGCCATTAGTTTGGGGATGATAGGAAGTGATGATATACAATTGGGTTCCCTGAAGACAGAACAATTCCTTCCAAAAATTGCTAGTAAAAGTGGGATCTCGGTTAGAGACAATAGAATGAGGCATGCCATGAAGCTTGAATATATTATCCATGAAACTTTGAGCCATTGTGGAGGTTGTGAATGGGTGTTGGAGAGCACATAAATGAACATATTTGGAAAGATGATCAACTGTGACCATGCTAACTGATTTATTGCCCGATTTAGATAAGCCAACAATGAAGTCCATAGAAATATCCTGCCAAATATATGACGAAATAAGGAGCAGTTGGAGTGTTCCTAGGGTATTGACTGTTTCTCCCTTATTATGATGATAGACATCAAATTCAACCACAAAATCATAGATGTCTAGTTTCATACCATCCCATAAAAAGAGCGTTTTACCCTTTCATATGTCTTGGTGAACCCTGAATTCCTGACTGTGGGGGAAGCATGAAGCTCTCAAAGCACCCAATGTTTAAGTTGTGAATTTTTGTTGAGATACATAAAACCTTTGTAGTGAATCTCATTATTGTGCCAAGAGTACCCTGGAGAAACTAGAGAATTGGCTTGCAACTATTGGACAAGACCAACAATTTTTGGGTCTTGCAACCATTCCTGGTGAACATCTTGGAGCCAATCTGGTACAATGAAGGAGAGATAAAAAATGGATCCTTCATCTTCATACTTCCAGGAAAGAGATTCAACAACCACATTTTATTTTCTCTTCTTGTAAATTATCTCATTATCATATCCAAAGAGCTTAATGACCCATTTTTGTTGCTTTAGGGAGGAAATTTGTTGTTCCAGAAAATGCTCGAGGCTTTGATGATTGATTTTAATTTGGAAGAATTGGCCCAATAGATAAGGACGCCATAGATCCACAATATCTAGAATATCCAAAATTTCATTTTCATATATTGATTGGCCCAAATGGCACTCCAAAACTTATTTGTTGGTGAAGGCCATTGTGTTGGAGATATTACACACTCACCTATAATTATTTTCCTAAGTTTGATAGTCCAATGTTGAGAACAATTTCTTAGATGATAATATTCTCTCTAGAGAATATTCCCCAACAAAATAGGGTGTTCCTCTTCAGCTCAAATTTGGTTACACTCAGTTAGGCTAGTGGAAGTCACTCATGCATGGAAACCTTGGTTTTATCACCAACAATTGCATGTCTCTCTCTCACTTCCACATGTATCTCAATTAACGGATGATTGCATGGATTATTTAACTAGGAATAGGTGGAATTTCACTCCAATCTATGTCAGTGAGTGTTTAGATCTCTCTAGGTCACTACTAAGGTGCATTAGTTACTCATGTAGCCTATATCTATTGTAAATTATTCACTCTTTGAGTGTGGAATAACAGTTAATAAGAATTCTTCCATTCTTTCTCTCCTTCTTCTTCTTTCTCAAATTGTTTGTGCAAATGTGTGTATTATTGTTTATCTAGATCTATTATGTGTAGGTTCAACACATTTACATGGTATCAGAGATGACAGACTGCTAAGAAAAAGCTAGACCAAATTATTTTTGGAGGTACTGTTATAACCCTAAATTGCACCACAGATGCTTACCTGGCATCAGGCCAACTCATATCCCTTCTTTGCTAAAACTTTGCTGAACAACTCTTTGAAAATCCTCTTGAATCAAGGCCCATGTGCCCTAACTCATTACTGCACGTGTGTACACACTGGCTGACCCAAAACAACCCCCGTAGACCGACAAAAGCATGAAAAAAGGAAAGTTGCTGACGGAAGAAAAAGATATGGGTGAGTTGACAAAAACTCCTGACCATGCATGGCCAAGGGTTCGTCCAAATACATAGCTCCTTCTAGCCTATAAAAGAAGGGGTAGGGGTACCATTTGGAGGAGGAAAAATATAGCAAAGAAACTCTGCCCATTTACGTAGTCCATTGTCCCAACCCTTTAGCCTTTCCTAATGTTGAAGGAGATTTAAAGCAAAGCAGTTGAAGGATAGAAGAAGAGGAGCCCAGGATCAGGTTCAAGGAGTGGTGGCCGGTCTCAACTTTTTTAAGTCGACTCATTTTAAGTAATAAAGAGAATGGTTTTCCCATCCCAATTCATGAACTTTCTATGGTTTGATTAGTTTATGTTTGATTTATAACCCGTTAGTATATAAGTAGTATGCATGCATAGTTGTTCCTCATCTTGAATGCAGGTCAGCTTTGGAAGGAACATTGCGAACAAGTAATCAAGCACAATGGAGGATCGACATCAAACGCCGATAATGAGGTAGGTTTATCTTCCCATGCATTTACTAAGAAAAGGGGATTTAAATCTAGGGATGAAGGTTGGAAGTAATTTCTATTCGGTCATATCTGCATGCAAAGTCTGAACTCTACTTGCTAGTCCGTATGGTGTTTTTCCCCAATAATAGAATTGGAAACCATACTAGGGAGAATATCTAGCGTTCCTAGAATTTTATTTATTTTTTTGGTAGTTTAAAGACTACTTTTTCTTGCCTGTCTTTTCTTTTCGTTTCTGTAAAGTCTGAGCTAGCAGAGAGTCTGGTTTTCCATACAAGATTTCCTTGACTTTTGCTTGACTATGTTTTTTGAGACCTACAGAGGTACACGTGGCCTGCACGCATGTACCCGCGCCCTATCCTCTTATAGGCCGCATGTGAACACTAGCTGTAGAGGTAGTAGTAGCATGTAGGAGTTCAGAGAACCTCAGAGGCAGTCCTCCTCTTCCCTGTCAGAATCACACATTCTTAGGGGGTTTACTGAAATTTTGTCTGAGTCTTGTTTGCTAATAGTCCTATCTCAAATTGTTTTTGCCTTATTATTTTTCCTTGCATTATTTGTTTTTCTGTTAGAAAGAGTATCCAAGCCTTCAAGGGATCCTGGTTATCAGTATCAGTGGTCTCTTCCTAGTTTGGTCTGTCTGTTTTCATTTTTTCTTAGAGTTTAGATATACGCGTGGCCTGTACAAGGTCATCACGTGTGTACACGCCCTCTATTGCTATTTAACGCGCGTTCGCACATGTGTTGTTTGAGTGAAAATCACATGCTTGTACAGGCTACTTTTTGTTAAAGGTGAGGCAGTCATCCTCTCCTTTGATAGGAAGTATTCCTCTCAAGTGTTTGAATCTCTGTTTGAACAATCAGTAGCTTAGGATTATTTTTACTCTTAGCTTACTTTTTCTCATTTAAAATGTTGTCAGAGAAAAAAAAATTTGTTTACGGTTTTTAGAAAAGCGTGAGAGTCATTGTTCTTACAATTGCTATTGCATGATTTTTTAATCTAATTCTTTGCGATCTGTGCTTTAAGCCAAAATTGTTTTTCTTATTTTTTTGCTTGTCGGTATTTTCCCTTTCTTGCTTTACTAGCACTTAAATAAATAAAAAATCTCTTTTCATTTTCTTCTTTGGTTGAAGAGTGTGTTTATGCATCATTAGCTAGGGAAAAGTCTTTTATTTCATAAGTTTTTGCAGTTCACTTAGATCATAAGTAGCTCGTAGTCGAGTGAAATTCCTTTGAGTTTGTTGTCCAAAATCTTAGAAAAGTTAAAAAATCTTTCTTTTGAAAAGTTGTTGAAATTTTGCATTCAGTAAAAGTTTTGTTTCTAGCTTTTTTATTCATTTTTTGCTTTCGTATTTTACACATCATCAGTTTCACCCTCATACCCCTTGACGTAATACAAAGCCATAAAAGTAATGATAAATTTAAAGTCTACTAGACTTTTATGTTTGTAGGGTTCACAAACTAGTTCAGGGATAGGGCCTTGGATTAGGTTGGAGAGGAAACTCTTCAAGGCCATTTTAAATCAAACATTGGAGTCTGAGATAGGGAGTGTCTAAGTCCATTTTCATGGAATTTATCCAGGAACCCCCTCTAACACAGGGGATAAACATGAGGTCGCATGCGGAAATGTAGTGGAGATAACCCCTCCAAAGCCGGACCAATCGTAGTGGAGAACACATATAGAAGGCTTGTTTTGGGATTCCATCATTTTCATTTTCCACGGGGCTTCATGGGTCTCAAATCCGTTCGAGGTCCTCAGTTGTCTTCCAGACCATTTTCTCTTGATACCCTTGACAGGTTTCGGGATCGATACCCTTCTCATTGTGGTCTACCCGACTTTCGACTGTACCCGCCTAGTGATTGTTCGTGTGCTGGCAACCTAGTTGCCAATCTTTGTTAGGGACATATATAGATGACTGCAGGGGTATATCGTAGTACCTAGGATAGACATCAGGCCACGCTTTGTAGAGTATACCTGGAGGGTGCTTCCATGTTCAAGTTGCACTTGCACCAGTAAGTTGTTCTAGTGTTGGTTGTTGTAATTGTTCTTCCAATTATTTTAGTGTTTGCTTGTCTTATCTTCTAGGGTCTTTTTTCTTAGTGTGTGTTACTTTTGAGCATTTAGACTACCTTAGAGTGTCTTGGATCTTCTCACATAGTGGAGGATCCTGAGCTCTGCCAGTCACGAAGGCTTCTTTGCCTACTGCCGGTTACACTGGAGCCACCCTCGTCACCATTAAGGTGGAAGCTAGACCAACAAGGGTCTTTTGAAGCGACCGGGTTACAAACCGTTGTGCCCAAAAAACCCCCGGAGGAATCGACCGTTTTGAACCTTGAAGCAACTGCTCTTGGCTCGGTTGAAAACTCAACAACTGAATTCAATTTCACGAGCGCTAGACAGTGCCTCACACAACAATGGAAACAAATGTTGTTACTTCTTCTGGGAATTCTTCAATTCCCACCATGGTTGTCACCACAGGAGAGTCATCTCCTAACCTACTATTGTCGGTCCGAGCCACCATGGTCTCGACCACAACTAATTCGCACAGTGGTATGAACCCATCTTTGGCAGCAGCCTTACCCCTTTTACACCTAGTGCGACATGCCCTCCGTTCTCATATGATATGTCGAGTTCGGGTACAAGTCCTGTACTGTCCTACTCCACTTTATAGACTTTGGGTCTGGGGGCAGGGATCTCTAGTGCTCCTCTGCAAGGTCACTTTGGGGGCACTCCTATCCCTTTTAATGCTTTTTCTTACGCAGGAGGTCATATCCCTCATTCATCCCCTTCACTCCGTGGTTCGCATCAGCAATCTGCCATACAACCTACACACAATAGTTTATTTGGAGAAGGGAGTCAAGGACCATCTTCGCATAGTATGACGATAGGTTTGACACCATTTTCTTGGAACAAAATGTTTAGTAACAATACCTTCTCATCAACCACTTTCCCAATTGGGGGAAACCCCATTTTTGGACAATCTACTCCTGTACAAGGTACTATTCCTGCATAGGGGACAAACCTAGCAGGACCTTGGAATTTAGGGCAAGGATATGTTCCATCCTCTGGAATTCTGATCTGGGGTAATTCTTTCCATAATCAATGGAAACCCGGACAAACTACTATCCCTATCCCCATGGGACCGGCATGGGGTAATCCTTCCCAAAGTCCTTCGAATACAATCCATGCCCAACAATCCATGTCCTATTTGGGAAATCAGCCGATGATGTCTCCATAGATGCAAAATCCTTAAGCTGGCCATGGCCATGGTTTCTACCAGAATCCGGGCTAGCAGCCAAACTTTTCCTGGCAACCTAGTGCCAGTCAAACTCCAGGACCCTTTTTCCCAAGTTATCGGCAGCAACCCAAACTACCATTCCTGGCAACTTTACACTTGCCAGATTTGACAAGGTTGTTTAATGACCCTATTTGTCATGATCCGCATTGGCCTCCTATGCCGACGAAGTTTCCTTCAGACATTCCAAAGTTCAAAGCCAAGCCTAATGAAGATCCATGAGATCATGTGACTACCTTTCATCTTTGGTGCTCATCTAACTCATTGAAATATGACTCTGTATAGTTGCGATTGTTTCAACGTACTCTCATTTGGAGTGCCGCGAAATGGTATATTGAGCTCGATCGCTCAAGATACTCTTGTTTTGGTGAATTGGTGATGGATTTCCTTAACCATTTCCAGTTACCTATGAGATACAACGCTGGCATAGAGTTGCTCACTAATTTCGAACAGACAATAGCGGACCATATCTCTGATCACATCTGAGAATAAAGATGCTGGAAGAGTTTAATTAAAGTACCAGTCCCACCAACATTCTTACTTGAGTGGTTCCTTAAGTCTTTGGTCCCGCAGTTATCCAAAGACGTCGCGACATCCGAAGTTTTCTCTGAAGAAGCGCCATCATGAGGGCTCAACAGTTTGAGCTCATCTATTCTCAGTTCGGTTTATTATACAAAATCTTGCTAGATGTGCCACGTTCAATACTGGATAAAACTAGACAGAGAGCTGGACCGCATGCCGATGGTATTGTCGGTTCAACACAAACCAAGCCCGCTCAGCAATTGACAAAGCAGTTGCAACAGTTATCCATACAACACACAACGACCAACCAAACTACTACTTTGGATCCTCCCCCTACCCAAACGTTGGAGGTACACATAGTGCAGTCGAATAACCCAAAGGCCCCCCAGCAGCTTGAAGGGAAGAAAAAACAACGAAAGAAGGGTAAGGGGGATAAAAAACCCAATGACAATGCTGGCAGGGACAACAATGAAAAATGGAAGGTGAGGTATCCTTGCAACTTGTGCACGGAATACCACCTGATCCATCTATGTCCTTGACTTACAGAGGCCCAAAAATTTGTCATGCAGTAACAGTAGGTGGTGCTGACAAACCCATTTCAACATGGGCAAAACTTAACTCAAGCCTCTGCAAGTACAGAAGGGGGTAGCCAAGAAAACTGCCCACCTCCAAACAACCCCTCATCCACGAACATATATATGGTTAGGGGTGATGCTTTCATATCAACTAGAGCGCACGATTATAGTAAACCAAGAACTTCCGAGAAAGGCAAAGAAGATGACCTCCCATCTCTTCCTCTACAGATTGAGAAGACGTTGGGAAAAACAATGACACGCATTCCAAAAGGTGCATTTAAAAAGGCTTCTCATAACCCAAACGCAAGGGCCACCCAGAACTACTCTGTGGTGGAGGATTTATCACAAACCCCTTGTGCGATGTCTACTTTGGAGGTCCTCCAAAGTTGCCCTTTTTAGAGGAAAGCTTTGATAACCGCTTTGGGCTCTACTGAGACTTGTAATTCAGGTACCATCATGTTAGATACAACTGACTTAAAACCTCGTCTGCCTTACCACGTAGCATTTCAGATAGTAGTGGCTTACCCCAAAAAAACTTTTACACGGAATATCTTTCACACGGTGGTCGATGAGGGTGCCTCGACATGCGTTATGTCATTGCCATGTTGGAAGGCCATTGGCCAGCCTGTTTTGTCTCCATCACCAACTCTCCTCACTGCTTTCGATGGTCGTTCATTTTGACCACATGACATCGTTCCTTCTTTCCTCGTGTAGTTAGGAGGGAATATCGTGTGTGTCAAAGTAAAGGTAGTCGATGCTCCCCTCAACTATAACCTCTTGATAGGATGGAGTTGGACTTATGCTATGCAAGCTGTGGTTACTACAGTTTTTCGGGTCTTGTTGCTTCCATAGGAGGGCCGGATAGTGACCATCGATCAATTGTATTTCTCCAGACCTGACCTAGCTTTGGGGGCATCCATATTCTCGATGATTGATAATCCTCAACCAGGTGTCATCAACGTAGGAGTTGGTTTGTGCCCATCTTTGATGGGTACCTTTGATTACCCACCTCCACAGGGCGATATCAAATTTATATCTAGTCTCCATAAGGTTGATATTTTTCAAGTTTCTTCACTCTGCATGACTTACTTCGAGGATCCATGGATTCTTCCTTCCCCATCAGCCACGATGGATGAGACAGGGAACCCCGGCATGTCCATTCCCTTTTCTGTCGCTGAAGTAGCGTACTCTTTAGTCCAACAAGCTTCAACTAACACTGATCTGTCTCCTCCACAAGAGTTAGATCCACTTCTAGAGCCTATTTGGGCTTAGGGTTATCTCGCTAACATCGATTTGTTAGACTTAGTCTTTCCTTCTGATGAAGCAGTAATCGAAGTAATGACTATTCTGGACAAACCTTGGGAATATCTTCATCGCAGATCATATTTTCTCCCAGAGTTAAGCCGAATCGAAGTAGGAGAATTCACCGTGACCATGACGGGAGATCAGCCGTGTCCTATTAATCTCTTAGCTACACATGAAACTTTTGCTGAGGGAAATATGGAAACTATCGCTGAAACTATACCAATCAACATCTCTCGAAACCATGGATTCATGGAGAACATCTTCATCGGAGCGGATTGCTCCCCCGAAGAGATTCAAATCTACACAGATCTTTTCAAAGAATTCCGCTACGTTTTTGCCTGGTCTTATGAGGAAATGCCAGTTATCGATCCAAAAATAGTTGAACATGAAATCACAACATATTCTGATGCCAAGCTTGTTTGACAAAAGCTTCGTCCAGTTAATCCCAAGAAAGCAGCAGCCATCAAGATTGTGGTTGAGAAATTGCTAAAGGCAGGTTTTATCTATCCTATCCATTTGACTCAATGGGTGTCGAATCCTGTGCCGGTCAATAAAAAAAAAGGCACGATTCGTGTATGTACCAATTTCCGTGATTTGAACAAGGAATGCCCCAAAGATAATTTTCCAACACCGTTCATCGACCAGAGCAATGATGAATATGCTGGTTGCGAAGCCTTTTCTTTCATGGATGGTGTTTCGGGATATAATCAAATCCAAATCAAACCCGAAGACCAACACAAAATGGCATTCATTTGTCCGTGGGGTACATTCACATATCGTAAGATGCCTTTTGGTGTTAAAAATGCTGGCGCCACCTTCCAGTGGGCCATGTCTTTTTATTTTCATGATCTCAAGCATATAGTCGAGGCCTATCTAGATGATTTAGCATCATGATCTCGCAAGAGAACGAATCATCCTACACACCTTGACTAATCTTCGAATGTTGTCGCTACTTTAGGATTCGCTTGAATCCAAACTAGTGCAGCTTCTGTGTAACATTACGACGTTTGCTAGGTTTCATTGTATCAACAACATGGATCATGGTCGATCCTCTCAAGGTGGAGGCAACAATCCAGTTGCCCCCCCCATGCACAATCCTACAACTTCAGAGTCTACAAGGCAAGGAAAACTTCTTATGATGCTTCATCGCCAACTATGCCGAAATCACCAAGGGCTTTATGCATTTACTGAAGAAAGACGTTCCCTTTTTTTGGGACGAAGCGTCTCAACGCTCTTTCGACGCATTAAAACATGCCCTCACAACTGCACCTCTGCTACGACCACCTAACTATAACAAATATTTCTTATTATATCTGGCTGCCACAGAGTCAACCATTGGCATGGTTTTAGTTTAGGAAGATGATCCGTTCTCAAATTACGTGATCTATTACCTGAGCTGAGGCCTCGTAAGAACGGAACTCAATTATTCTCATATCGAAAAACTTGCATTGGCAGCAGTTCATGCTGTTCAACGGTTTCGTCATTATGTTCTGTTTCGCAAGACCACCATCATTGCTGTCATGAATCCATTCTAGTACATGTTGACATGACGGGTTATAGGTGGAAAAATCAGTAGATGGATAGTCATCCTCCAGGAATTTGACTTAGACTTCGTTTCAGCAAAGTCCAAAAATTCATTGGTCTTCGCAGAGATTATTTCAGAACTTCTGGTTGAGTCAGGTGACGTTGTGCCTGAGGAATCGCCTATCCGGGGAGATATGTTTTTTATCACATCTTCAGATCCCTGGTATGGAGATATACTTATCTATCTCCAGAATTTGAAGTTCCCCACCTCTTCTTCTCATGATGAGCGTCGGTGTATATGCCATCAGGATAAGAATTATCTCATACTCAATGATACGTTGTATTAGAGAGGTGTAGACTGTGTCTTATGTCAATGTCTCACACATAAGGAGGCAGTCATCATGCTCAACGATTTCCATATCGGAGATTGTGGCGGTAATTTGTCTGGGCTGATGACAACCCAAAAAACTCTATGAGCAGGTTACTTCTGGCCGACACTTATCAAGGATTGTATAGAATCGATCAAGAAGTGCCATATGTGCCAAGTCTTCTCTTGGAAGATGAGGGCGCATCCTGCTCCTATGTTTGTTGTCATCACAATTGGTCCCTTCACCAAGTGGGGGATTGATTACACTACTTGCAACCCCCTGTCAGCAAGGTGGCACCACTATATCATCGTAGTTGTCGACTACTTCACTAAGTGGGTTGAAGCTATGCCAACGTTTAAAGATGATGGAGAGACTGTCACTCTCTTCTTATTCAATCAGATCATAGCAAGGTTCAACATCCCGAGAGATATTGTCATTGACCATGGTAGTCACTTTTAGAACCAAATGATGATCGAATTAACATCAAAGCTTGGGTTATGGCAAGAGAATTCATCACCTTACTACCCCCAAGCCAATGGGAAGGTAGAGGTTGTAAAAAAAACTCTTAAGACTATTCTACAACGAACTATCAACTCAGCCAAGTCAAATTGGCATTTGATGTTATACTCGGCATTATGGGCTTACCTAACATCTGTTAAGACTGCAACCAGTTTCTCACCTTTTCAACTTGTTTACGGGTTGGAGGAAGTCTTGCCCATCGAATGTCAGATCCCATCTCTAAAATTGGTAGTACAATTATTTCCAGACACTTCTCCACTTGAATAACGGTTAGTACACCTTGCGCAGCTCAATGAGAAGCGTCGTGATGTGGCCCTGGCCAATGAGGCTCACAAACATAAGGTCAAGTGTCAGTATGATAGGTCCGTTCATCCTCAGATTTTCTCTGAAGGCGACCTTGTCCTGGTCTATGACCAAGATAAGGACCCCCTGGGGGAAGGAAAATTCAAACCCATGTGGTTCAGACCCTTCATCATAAAAGAGGTATCAAAGAAGGGCGCTTATCGTTTGGTTGATTTTGAAGGGAATGCTTTGGCGGAGCCTAGAAATGGGCTCTACCTCAAGAAGTATTACTCATAGGAAGGTCACTGTGGGTAACTTTTTGTAACATATGTATAGTCTTTGTACTATTACTTTTTAGTTTATTTTAAGTGTTATGGACGTGTCATTGATATTATCTTTCGTCAATATGGAATATGTCAAGTGATTTTGAGGTGTTCGTTGGGTATGTAGATGGTCCTAGTTGGCACACTCGGAGGCTTGCCTCCACAGCTTGGGTAATATTTACACCTCGGGGCTAGTTGTTATCTTCCGGAGGTATATGCTTAGGTGACACCACAAATAATGTCACCGAGTATAGTGGAGTTATTGAGTTGCTTCGTGACACCTTGTCATTGGTTATCTCTCATCTCCGAGTCTATCTCGATGCTCAACTGGTTATGTCGCATCTAAACAAAGTATATCGGGTTCATGATCCAACTTTACATCGAAGATTCCTTAAGGTATGTCTCTTAGAACGAAACTTTGATTATATTACATATTTTCATGTTCCTAGGAGATTAAACCAAATTACAGATACTCTAGCTAATCAAATTTTAGATTGGCATCTTGCACATATATGAAAGAACATTGACATAAGCATGTAAATACATTTTTGCACATGTGATCCATAAGACACAAAATATCAAAAAATCATATATAGCATCATAAAATAACCAGAGTACATAGATGAATGCAAGTGCCTAAAAAATGGGACTAATAACAAGTCACAGGGGTTATGCCCTCAAAAAATATATACAAGTAATTACTCATGGCACATAAAAAGTCTAAATAGGTTCACGGCCTATGGGCCCTATTATAATAGTCCATAGCATGGGATAAACCCCCAAACAATCGAACCCACGTCCAAGGTGCCCCCACTACATGAGGTTGCATGGATGGCGGCAGGTCCTCTATCTCTGCCATCGGGACTGTGCGAGTGAGTGCAGTGAAGTTCCGCTCAACTCGTCTAAGGACCCTCTTAGCCTCCCCAGCTGGGAGGTTCCCTGCTATTGCTACTCCGCTGGTGGTGGCAGCTGAGGCTTCTAGCTGAGGAAGACGCCTGTTCCATGCATAATTGATAGGTTGCATAGGTCCCACATATGCATGCAACAAACATATACCCGTCAAATACTCTGGCATACAAAAAAATGATATATATAACAAAAATGAAATAAAAAAAATTACATATGCAAACAAAAAATCTACAAAGGTGGAGACTTACCCATGTCCCCTCGCTCCTCACCAGGAAGCACGGGTATCTCAGGATCTCTAGAAAAATCTATCCCTGCATATGGGTAATCCTCAGTCATAGGGATCTGCCGTGACAACCATGCAAAGAAGTCATCATCGAAGGACTCATTGGTCCTTCCACCACCCTGTCGCGACAGTAATACTGCCCATCTACACACTGCAGGAAATGAGGCCTGATGTCCTAGTACTACTTCCCAAGGGATAACGCTTGGAACTCTCTCAAAGAGAAATGAACACAAAATCGTCCCAAACCCAAAGTTCCTTTGTGTCCATTATCGACAATCTGTCAATTGCCTCTTCATGCACTCGAGCAATGTGGTACTCCAGTAAAAAATCTGTGCATTCAAGCACTAGATAACACAGTTCATCTGTGCACGAGACGCCTGATGCAAGGCTACTGAGCCGGTAATCCGCCCAATCAGTAATAATATCGCCTACAGCGATAGGTTAGTGATCTTACTGATGGGTACCTAGGAGCCCGCACGGTCATTCCCAACCTCACAGTGCTCGGCTATCAATTTCGATATCTTACTCGGTCCCGCAGGAAACGTCCTGAAGTTGATTGGTTCCCCTCTCCTTGAGAGGCCAGTCAAAAAATAGATATCCTCGGTGGTGGGAACCAGTGATTTCCCCTCTAGCATGAAGTCCTCTGCATCAGGATGCCAGTAGTCAATCAAGGCATTCAGTAGCCTTGGTTGCACTCGCATAAATGGACACAGGAAGAACTTCAGTAAACCACATTGCATCAACACGGCCACGACATTCGGATCTCCCGCAACCAACTCACTGATTTCTTCATGCTCCCTTTCCCTCCACTGGACATACATATTTCCAACACAACAAAGTTTAGGAGGGTCAATACTTGCACTTTAGTTCTCTTTTTTCTACAAAAGGGGGGTCCACGTGAGCTGTTGAGGCGACAGTCACGTGTACACGCGGGTAGCCTTTACTCTACTCGAGTGTACACGCAGCCTGTCCAGAGACAACCCGCGTGTACCTAGGGACAACCTTTTAGAGGTCGACACCCACCCAAAAAATGAAAGAAAATGCAAAATTGAAGAATTGAATAGCTAGCTAAAGGAGTTTGTACATACTTGGTCCAAGCGGAATTTCGTTTCATCCACTGTAGCTCCCGGAATCACTGTTTTTAGCAAAGGAGGTCTTTTGGCTCCAGAGTCAATTTCCAAATCAGCAATGGTGATAATGAGCTGATAGCTTCTATTTATATACTTTTTGGCCTCCCTTATCAGTTTCTTTATACCAAAAACCATTTAGAGTGATTCAGGAGTTATATGGGAGGGATTTGATCGGGTATTGGGACAATGTTTTTGAGTTTTGAGAAAATTTTGACGGTCCATAATTTTTTTTCCAAGAATCAACTTGAGCATATAGGTTAGGTTATTACCCCAAATTTTGTGTCTCGTTGTATTTTTCCTCTTCTATAGGATCGATCCCATCAGGTTGTGACATGGAACCATCATATCTTCTTTAGAAGTGTCGCAGCTTGGTGGTAGAGCTTACCAGAACATGGATGCCCTAGGTAGGTCTTGGTTGCATTATGGTGTCCATGACGTCTATAAAAACACTGTAGGCTCGGGAGTCCGTATAGTCTTTCCTGAATATGAGTTTGAGCCTCATTTGCATGATTATTGTTTTCTCTTTGTCTCACCCTCAGGACTCCCAAAAATAACGGGTCTCCTTTTAAGCCCTTTTCAAACCCTCTAAACATGAAAAGATTTTCGAGTGATATTGTGGCCTTTCACGCTCGTTAAACTGAAATTTGAAGTCACGTATATCCAGCGGTAGTTTACCCCTTTTTCGGTCCGAACAGTCAACTATACGAACAAAGGTATATTCTATAGAACTTCAGTTCTTTAGAAGAGTACTCTCAGGTATAATTTTATCCCTTTTTCGGGCCTGAGGGACTAAACTTACGAAAAAGAAACCCGTACGGAGTCCATAGTTAAGCTCTTTTCATACTCCCTAAAATTGAAAAGATCGTTGAGTGACCTTATTCTTTTACACTCGTTAAATTGGTCCAGAAGAATATTCCTAACGAAGTCCATAGTTAATCTTTTTTCAGACTCCTTAAAACTGAAAAAATGGCCGAGTGATCTTGTCCTTGTCACACTCATTAAAATGGTTTTGAATTGACATCTAATCGGTGCTAGTTTACCCCTTTTTCGAACTGACTAGACTATATTCGAAAAAGGTACCCCAATGGAGTCTCCTTTTATGTTTTTTCAACTCTCTAAATATGAAAAACCACCGAGCTTACCTTCTCTAGGCTCGTTAAACTTACATCGAATGACATTACCATTATGTGTTTTATCAACCACATTTGCATACCTTATCCATCAACCTTGTGACAGTTTGCTTCTGCGTTTTAACACCTTTAGCCACTGGAGAATTTTTCTCGAGTATCATTTTACTAGAACAACAGTCTTTTCCTTGTGCCTTGAGCTTGTATGTTTGCAATACTCATTCCTCCATTGTAACGTAATATTCCTTTAGTCTTTTTCCAAAATTATCGAAAAGAACAAAAAAAATCAAATATACTCCAAAAAGAGAAAGGGAAAAGTATTTTCTTTATTGGTAGCATAATGAGTCGCCCTTGGATAAAGCACATCTGTCCATTTATTCATAAGACTATGGGATGTAGCACGACCTTAGGAAGCTTTTCTCGCTATATAGAGTTGTGTCCTCCATTGTTTGGTTATTCTTCCAAACATATGGAGAGTTTGTGTTGCCTCCTGCTTCGTAGACTTATGATTAACATATTTGCTTCTCATCACTTGTCATGATGTTGTCCAAGGGAAGTTTGTCACTAAGCCTAAGTCGACCCCTTAGCAATATGTCTCTTGTCCGCATACCCGGTCATCCTGAATATCCAATCAAGTCCTTGTTCGAAATCACTGAAGCCTCCAGTCCGATCATCAAGATTATCAAGTCCATGACCGACGAGCCGTCGAAGACCTCTGGGTAGTGTAGTCATACACTCATATTACACTCCTACCTAATTTTTGAAAGATTTTTAAGTTGTTTCTTGAGCTCCGAAGATCTCATCTCCATCCATCAGGCCGAATCAGCTTCTGGAAGATGGATCCTCTATATGTATATCTTTCTGATTTCGAGATGTAGCTCCATTGTGTATTGTTCACGGCTACTCTTTATAGTTATTTGACATGGATCTACAATGTATTTGATTGGTAGCCATGGTTCTATTTTTATCCCGAGCATGGGTATGCCCGCCTTGGTGAGACATTGGTTGTTTTGCAGATGGCACCTCCCGGTTCCTGATCCTTGGGCTCAATCATTCAGCACATCAGTAAAGATTGGTAATGTATTTTGGCCATTAGATTCTCTTTTGACCTCACACATTAGGGGGCATCTGTTATAACCCTAAATTTCACCAAACATGCTTACCTGGCATCAGGCCAACTCATATCCCTTATTTTCCAAAACTCTGCTGAACAACTCTTTGAAAATCTTCTTGAATCAAGGCCCACGTGCCCTAAATCATTATTGCATGCGTGTACATGCTGGATGACCCAAAAAAACCCATGTGGACTGACCAAAGCATGAAAAAAGGAAAGTTTCCAACGAAACAAAAAGCTATGGGTGAGTTAACTGAAACTCCTGGCCATGCATGGCTGAGGGTTCCTCCAAATACCTAGCTCCTTCTATCCTATAAAAGAAGGGGTAGTGGTACCATTTGGAGGAGGAAAAATATAGCAAAGAAAATCTGCCCATTTACGTATTCCATTGTCCCAACCCTTTAGCCTTTCCTAATGCCGAAGGAGATTTAAAGCAAATCAGTTGAAGGACAAAAGAAGAGGAGCCCAGAATTAGGTTTAGGGAGCGGTGGCCGGTCTCAACTTTTGTAATTTGACTCATTTTAAATAATAAAGAGAATGCTTTTCCCGTCCCAATTAATGAACTTTCTATGGTTTGATTAGTTTATGTTTGATTTCTAACCCGTTAGTATATAAGTAGTATGCATGCATAGTTGTTGCTCATCTTGAATGCAGGTCAGCTTTGGAAGGAGCATTGCGAACAAGTAATCAAGCACAACGGAGGATTGACATCAAACGCTGGTAACGAGGTAGGTTGATCTTTCCATGCATTTACTAAGAAAAGGGGATTAAATCTAGGGATGAAGGTTGGAAGTAATTTCTGTTCGGTCATATCTGCATGCAAAGTCTGAACTCTACTTGCTAGTCCGTAGGGTGTTTTCCCCCAACAACAGGTACTGAAGATTGAAGAATGCAGAAAATATGGAATCTATGTTTTACTCATCGACAATACTTCTCACACCTCATAACTGTTTGGAATGGAAGCCAAAAATTCTTCTTCATCTTAGATGCAGAGGATTGTACCAAATAACTATGGAAACAAAAGTTGCAAGATACCAGATATATATAATATGTAGAACATAAATGAAATGCTAGAAATTACAGAATAGCAGTAAAATATCCAGCATAATCTTCACATTACACAGAAATGATATACGAAATAGCAACAGAAACAACACTTTGATCAGATAGCAATGTTCACAGGAGGGGGCAACCTCCAGTTGAGTAGCGCTCTGTTACAATAATCTCTAAGCTAGGGTTCACATACCCTCGCCCCTTATTTATACTAAATATGTTTATTAAGAGAAGAATCTAGAGGAAGATCATTCTAGAAGCGGAAGCTTCTATTAGGTCTTCTTACATCCGCCTTATTCTATTTTATTGAAAGGTCTTATTAATATTGACCTTTATTACATCCGAATACATTGATCTACCTATGTGC
>ML781059.1:467250-489344 GCA_009831015.1 Picea engelmannii
ATGGGATTTGAGGTTGTAGTCACCTATTTGGAGATGCACATTTTCACAGCGCCCACCACATTTCATAGAACCACCATTGGCAATCATGATTTGGAAATTATTGACAGCATGGATGTAGCAATGGGTTTCTTGGGCGATGCGGCAATGAATAAAATTGTGGGTGCTGCCACTATTAACCAAGATGATGACCTTTCGGTGCTTGATGTAACCGATTAGCTTGAGGGTTTGGGGGGCAGAGAAGCCGGTGAGAGCATTGAGGGAGATGATTGGTTCCACTTTTGGAGGGTCGGAAGGAGGGTTTATTTCATAATTTTCTGGTGACTCGGGCATAGGGGAAGTGTCATCATCGTCTTCTTGAATATCCTCAGAGATGGCCATAAAGAGATTTTGTTCCTTACATTTATGGCCTGGGAAATATTTGTCATCACAATTATAATAGAGGCCTTTGAGTTGGCGTTCATCCATTTCAGCCCGGGTCAATTTTTGAATTTTTAATGGGGCAGAGGGAGTAGTGGGGTTTACTGGTTTAGGATGCGGGATAAAGGAAGGCTTATGGTTTTGAGAGGAAAAAATTTGTTGTGCTTCTTTAAATTTTTGGGTAGCCTCCACCCAAGTCGTAGGTCGAGCCATGAGGACATGGGCCATAATCTCCTCCTTGAGGCCACTGATAAAGCACTCTCGAAAGAAAGCATCAGTCATGCCCTCTATTCGAAAAGCCAGACGCTCAAATACAGCTATGAAGTCTTCGACTGTGCCTGATTTCTTCAATTTTGTCAAACAACCCAAATGGTTGGTGTTAGTGTCAAAGTATTCATAAAGCTCAACAACAAATTGGGTCCAAGCAATATATCCTTGACGAGAATTTTTCCTCCATTGCCACCATTGCCAGCGTTCTTGATCTAGATGGAGAACACCATACCGGATTTTGGCCAAATCATCTGTAATGTTGTAAAGAGAGAAATAATGTTCCATTTGTGTGACCCAACCAGTGGGGTCTGAGCCATCAAATTTGGTTACATCCACCCGCGGAAGGCGTATGTCCCTTTGAAAGTGATGTGGTTGAAAGGAATGGAAAGAAGTTTCACCTTCAGTCTTTTTATGTGAATCATCTAAAGAGTCATCGAGAGGGATTTTGAGTTTGGTGCAAAGTGATACAATGACAAATTCAAGTTCGTTTCTGACTTCCGCCATTGTGGACTGCACATCTACATGGACGGATGCATTTATGGAGGCATTTATGGAGGCATCACGGGAGGCATCATGGGAGGCAATAGTAGCACTGATTTGTTGCACTTCTTGTTGGGTCTTAAGGAAACCAGATTCCAAGGTGTTGATGCGAGAATCTAGTTCTTGGATATGGGTATGGGCCATGATGATGGGTGAACTGGAAAGGGAGCGGGCGGGGTTAGAAATTTTTGCAAAAAAATGATATGGATGAATGTGATAAGGGGAAAGAGATGAGTCTAATGGAATAGGTCTCAAATAATGGTGAAAAAATGGGAGCAGGCCGGGTCAGAAATTTTTTTGCCGAAAAATGATATGGATGAATGTGACAAGGGGGAAGAGATGAGTCTAATGGAATATGTCTCAAATAATGGTGAAAAAATTTCCATATTTTTTTATTTTTTATTTTTTTATTTTTTTTACCGCTGCGGGTTATCCTTTGATCTGAAGAATGTTGCAGTGCTAAAATCCCCAACTTATGAACCAGAGAGTATTTACTTAGCAACGCCAACACAGATGCATGTTAATAGATCTCGCTGGTTTAATTTATTTATGTTGTCGTTTATGTTCCCCAAGGGTTAGGTATTCAAGGGCTCTACAGACAAGGGTTTTCCCTGTGCTATAGCTCTCTGATATACGTGCGGGGTCCAACAGTAGTACTCGGACCAATATCTCAGGGCACTAACTAAGGAGGATAGACTGTACCCTTAGCTGTACTACCCGACTACCCAGGTACTAGAGAGTATCTTCCCGAGTGTTGTTCTCGGTGACACTATAGAAGTTCGACAACCGATAGGTTTATCTAAAGAGGGCTTCAGGAAATCTAGGCCGATCCGTACATAGGTGTTGTCTGATGTGCTACCACTCGAAGGGGTACCAACATGAGTTACAAGGGTGGCCAACAGATGTGCGCTTAAGAACCACTTGTATTTCCTGCGTGTATGAATCCCTCAACCGCGGGTTTATGTGCGTAACGATAGATCTCTGTGGCTTAAAGACGTCGGAATAAGTCTCTACCCTGAAAAAAATACCCATAATTTCTGCCAAGGAAAGTGCTCTGATACCACTTGCAAGATACCAGATATATAAAATATGCAGAACAGAAATGAAATGCTAGAAATGACAGAATAGCAGTAAGATATCCAGCATAATCTTCACATTACACAGAAATGATATACGAAATAGCAACAGAAACAACACTTTGATCAGATAGCAATGTTCACAGGCCTCTTCGAGGGGGCAACCTCCAGTCGAGAAGCGCTCTGTTACAATAATATCCAAGCTAGGGTTCACATACCCTCGCCCCTTATTTATACTAAATATGTCTATTAAGAGAAGCATCTAGAGGAAGATCCTTCTAGAAGAGGAAGCTTCTATTAGGTTATCTTACATCCGCCTTATTCTATTTTATTGAAAGGTCTTATTAATATTGACCTTTATTACATCCGAATACATTGATCTACCTATGTGCGGGTTAGGACCTTAACAAAAGTAGATCCTGATTCTGTCAATGAGAAAAATGACTTTCTCAATAGACAAGATATGGCGATAGGAAGTATCTGCATGTATGTTTCTCACGAACTTTTCCATCAAGTATATGAAGAATCAAAATAATCAACTCCAAATGAATTATGGACCAGATTGGAGGTTCTATTTGGGAATAAAGAAGATTGTGAAGATTTCATGCAGGAGGTTGAATAGATAGAGCCAGAAGAGAAGCCATCAGAAGATCAAACATTTTATTATGAAGAGTCTTCTACAAAAGTATTTGCACAAATTTGTATTCCATTAATTGAATATGATGTCTACTCCATTTTAGGTTTTTTTTCTTCTGAATTTCATGTGGAATATATATGACATACATCTCAAGATTCACATGCAGACACTTTTGCATGCACCATGCATGCATGTCAAGAGACAAAAAGGGATCCGCGCACATCAGACTCAATTATGATATTTTCTGAGAAAAATTTGTAGAAACAAATTGGATATTTGAACTCATCTCGAAAAAATATCAAATTTCAAAATACAAATCGTCCGAAACAGAGTTTGGGAAGTGAAGTTATGATCATTTTAAAATCAACAAAATTTCAGTGTTTTTCCGGAAACGGCCACACATTTTTCTAAGTTTCATCCAAACTTTATTTGGATCTTCTTCATTACAAGAAGAGAAAGTGGATATGTGTGGACATCTCAATGGTGCATCTACTCCATCAAATCCATCCAAACATATACATCTTCAACAAAATCTTCAAAGATCACAAACTTGCATAGTTGTGAGGTCTTCTTGGAGTGAAGGACATGGTTGCTTAGAAACTGCCTTTTGTTCATTCTCATATTTTTTTTATGCATTGTAATTTGAGGGGGGGCGGGGGGGGCGGGGTGGGGGTTTCCCATGAGGTTTTCCCTCTTTCCTCATTTTTCCAATGTTTCATTCTTATATGCATTGTATAATGGGTACCTAACATGGCCTTTGTTGTCGGGACCCATTCATCATGTACACCCTAGTAGTCTTCAGGGGGGGTGTTGGAGATATTACACACTCACCTATAATTATTTTCCTAAATTTGATAGTCCAATGTTGAGAAGAATTCCTTAGATGAGAATATTCTCTCTAGAGAATATTCCCCTACAAAATAGGGCGTTCTTCTTTAGTTTAGAGTCAATTACACTCAGTTAGGCTAGTGGAAGTCACTCATGCATGGAAACCTCGGTTTTATCACCAACAATTGCATGTGTCTCTCTCACTTCCACACGTGTCTCAATTAATTGATGATTGCATGGATCCATTAACTAGGAATAGGTGGAATTTCACTCCAATGTTTGTCAGTGAGTGTCTAGATCTCTCTAGATCACTACTATGGTGCATTAGTTACTCATGTAGCCTATATCTATTGTAAATTATTCACTCTTTGAGTGTGGAATAAAAGCTAATGAGAATTCTTCCATTCTTTCTCTCCTTCTTCTTCTTTTTCAAATTCTCTCTGCAAATGTGTGTATTATTATTTAGCTAGATCTATTATGTGTAGGTTCAACATATTTACACATTGTTCATCCTTCTTGCATGAGAAACGCACCAATTCCTTTCCCAGATGCATCACATCCTAGGACAAAGGTCTTTTTGAAGTCGAGAAGGGAAAGGACATGATTTGTGTACATAGACTCTTTCAAATCATGGAAGGCTTGATCAACTGGAGGAGTCCAATTGAAAGCATTATTTTTAGCGAGAGAAGTGAGAGGTGCTCCAATTTTTCTAAAGTTCTTAACAAATTTGCGACAATAGCCCATTAAGCCCTGAAAACCATGCAAACTCTTGAGAGTTTTGAAGCGAGTCCAATCTTGCATAGTTTCAATTTTCTTAGGATCCACCCTAACACCATCCTTGACAACTGTTAGCCCCTAGATATGTTACCACCTTTTTATTCTTGACTTTCATCTTGTCTTGATCCATTTTTTTTATTTGCATATTTTTATACCTTTTTTTATCTCTTGTTGGTGTGATTTGGTTTGCTTTAATTTGGTATTCATTTGCTTCTTATAGGATAGTTTGAAATGTTACATAAGGGATGTGTCACATTAGATTGGTTATTTACTTTTGGGAAATTAAAGGTATTTTCCTAAGAATAAAGCATAAAAAATAGTCTCTACCAGAATACTGCTATTCTAGTAGCATATGAAAAATCATTCTTCCAAACGTCCTCCAAATCTGAAAATCATGATAGCAAGCCCGAAATCACACAAAATATCTTTCCCCTTGGTGCTATATATGGCATGAGTTTTGGTCATCACAAATTGTTTTAAAGGTCTCAGGGTGTAACCACAATAGCAGGAAACATTTTATGATCTGTTGGGCAATGGCTTGGTGGGTAAAGCAGGTGATATGCATTGAAATGTATATTTTTCTACCTAGGTTGAGTGATGCAAATAAGCTTGTATTCACATCATGAGAATGAAAGAACAAAATTCAATTTCATCTCTCTATCATATATTCACCAAGATGTTAGACAAGTCTATATTTATCTTTAAGCTTGAGGAACTTCACCAGAAATAACAAGACACCCCTTTAAATTCTCTTGATGTTTCTGCAACAACTTTATATGCTAAATTGTATCTGGCTCTACCAAGGCAGTTTTGTATTATATCTTTGTCTTGTGTTTTACAAATACATTAGATATAGAGTTAATTTTCTCTAATTCAGATTGTAGGGTGTTCTAAACTTTCCAAAGAGGTATTCTGAGCTATTCTCTGCTCCAAAATTCATTGTCTCATCTTGTGCCAGGCATTTTGAATGTTGGATTTGATAAGAAGGTTGCAAATATTAATCCTATAAGAAAAATCACTCTCTATTTGTGAATTTATACTCAATGATGATAATTTTATGAAAATGTCTGAGGAAGAATGGAACATTGTAATTATGGAAGGAGTTGATGTTTTTAATTGAGGCAAATGAAGTGCGTTTTCATGTTTCTTGATGGTAGGTTGTCCAACGTACAATTGTGTGCTTGATAGGTGTTGGCAGAACATTCGATGACAATAGTTTAACAACTAAAGAATATTTTTGGTAAAACAATGAGAATTATGTTCCATATTTGAAGACCTTCGTTATAGATTCATATCTCACACCTGGAAATAGATGATTACTCCTATATTTTCAAGAGGCAAAGCATATTAAAATAGGGGATAAGATTCACTTTTTCAAGGAACAAATTTTGGGCTCCATTTCCAATCAAACCATAAAGAATATTTCAAAACCGTTAACAACCCACTTCCATAATGAGTCCATTTACCTTGTCAGTGAGTGTTTTTTTCAATTTCTCAACGGTTTGGGAGAAATCCTCGTCTGATCAGAACTGGTAAGATCATATCCAAATTCTAGACAATATGTATGATTTGATTATAGGTGGCAAAGTAATTAAATAATTTAGCTACACATCCCATATTTTCAGGCACTCGACTTCAGTTGTCCAAGATATTCTTCAAAAGATCATAGATTGTTCTTATTTTAGTATATTGTTGTTATTGTTTCCAAGAGATAATAAGAGTTTGTTTTTGTACTCTGTTATAAAGAACCATTATTTCATGGGGGGCTTCCTCTTGGAAGGAAGTTGGGTTCAAGTTTTGTTGTTCTAACGATCATTTTTTTTACCTGGATTGTAATGCCTAGAATTCACTACATTTTGCACTCAATGGAAAAAACATTTTGATGGTTAGACTGTCCATTTCTTATGTTTGTTTCTTCTATTTTACTTGAATTCAATTTGAATCTTTTGCAAAGCATTTGATTTATCCTTTTCATGTTAAATGCAAGTAAAGACTTTGTTTTTTTCTCACCTATCAAGGGATTTATGTTTAAGTATTTATTTCTTGTTTCTAAATGATATTTGGGACAAAGAGTCTTCTATGTAAGTGAATAGATTGTAAACTTGCAACTTATTTTTATTCTATTTAATCTCATTATCAAGTTGATCAGAGTGAATGCCATTGACTAAGTGAATTTTGTGGAAACCTATTTTATAACCCGAATCTTATGTGTCCATTAATTGACCCATAAACCAACCTATAAACAAAAAATACCTACAAACATAAACCATTGAAATAACTGAGGTGCCCTAGTTTTCCCTTAGTAGTCAAGGACAAATTTAGGGACTAACACATTTTGGCGTCATTATCGGGGACGAAGACACGAAATCTTTTCCCTGGGAGAAGGACAATGATTAATTCTAATCTTTGATGGTGAACAAGGATTAGATACTAGATAGTGACTGCAATATTTCACCTAGCGAGTCCATGATTGAATAATCCATTGGAGGAAGAATCCAGCTGATAGGAGGATGAAAGAGCCGAAGGGAAAAACCAAGTATTAGGTCATAAGTTTCCTCCAAGAGATTATATTATTTTTCATACACTCTTTCCTATCCTTTCCTTTGTATGTTTAAAGAATCATCCTTTTATTTATCTATTTGGATGACCATAAGCCTGCTATTGTATATCGCTCCTTGAAAGAAGAAGATCTTCCCTCTTCTTACATTGTTGATTTTGATCTGATCCATTCAACTCAACCTATTGAGAAGAATATGTTTTTATCCAAATTTCTCCTGAAAATGATCAACCCCACAACCATGTGAAAAATAAAGCTCATTTACCACCTCCTCATATAATTTCTCCTTCTTGTAACCATCTCATTGAAATTCAATTTAGGATTAGGAAAGGTTACAAACCTATGAAGCTGCCACTTATCCTTCATGAATATCCTCCCAATTTTATTGATTACTTTCCTAGGTTCAATGGAGAATACCACTTTTCAGCTGAGCAACACATGGTTTCTTTTGAACGATTCACTGGTCTTTTACAAATCATCCATGAAGATGTGTTCATGATAAATTTCTGTCAATTTTTACATGGAGATGCTGGACTATGGTTCAAAATTTTGGAGACTTATTCAATATATTCATGTGATAATCTTCATTATGCTTTCTTGAGGTACTGGGGTGAGAATAAGTCATATGAACAATACCTATCTAAGTTCTATGCTTTGAATAAGAAAAGAGATGAGACTATCACATATTTCAATAAAAGATTCCACAACTTCTATCTCAACATGCTTATTGCAATTCAACCATCTGAAACCGTTGCTAGGGTGTTTTACACCGCAACTCAACATCATCCTGATTCGGTTCTTTATCTCAGGGAGAGGAAGTCATTATCCTTGCAGCATATGTTTGTTGATGCAAAGGAGGTTGAGGAATATCTTCGATCTTGTGTAAATATTTTATATCAATTTTGGGATGAATATTTGGAATAAGAACAAGTCTATGAGCAACACAAATTAGATTTGGATGCATAGGATCGGAAAGAAGATTATGAAAATGAAGGATCATATATGGGGTATCATTTATTTCAGCATGACAGTGCATCATTTTCATATTTCTATTCTTGTTCAGATCTTGAAATTATTACATAAAATATTTCTACAGTTGAAGATGAAGATGTATATGCTCTTGATTGCTATGAGAAAGATTTTGCAAAGGGTGATGCCATTTTTTTTCTCCAGAGAAAGTTGTTTCCCCTCAATGTCTTGTTGTTGATATTGGATATCAGATATCATTCTTGGCTTATGATGACCTTCCGTATTATATATACTCAATTTTTAGTCAAGCATTTTATTTGTAGGAAAAAAACCAACATTTGAAGAATATTATCTGGCTTGTACATTTGAACCAAAAAAATTTCAAACAAAATTTTGGGAAGTCAGTGAGGAAAAATTATAAGAAACCGATGGGATAATATCCAGATGCCATTATTGAGAACAAATACGATATGAATAATGGAGTAGATCTAATACATAGACAACCTTTTTTCTTGGATCAACCGAAGGTTTTTCATGAGTTTTATGATCCAATAACAACTTGGATGGAGTTTTCAATTTCCAAGATTTCAAATGAAATAGAATTCAGTGTGCTACTGATTTGTAGTTGTGAGTATATGTTCCTCATGAAAATATTGTTGCAGATGTCATATTCCTCTCACACTTTATTATATAGCTGCAAACAAAAACTTCATTTCATCAATCTATTACTTACATGGCTGAACTGGAAATTTGTATTCACTTGATCAAGTATTTGATTTGATTAGAGTAGGAGAATAAGATCTATGTACGAGCATTCAGTCATAATTGGATTTCGATTTTGGAATAAAGACTCCATAATCCCAATGGAGATACTATTCTATAGATTAGTTGCTTTCATTTAATATTTCAGGATGAAAAATAAATGATCTGAAATAAAACAAGGATCATAGTAGAACATGGTGGATATTATAAATAATGAAGTGGAAAATGAAGGCATTGGTCTACAAGTTCTTAATAGTTCATCACAAAGAATTACCCCCAAAAAGAGTCAGTGTTAGTCCCTAGACATGTTACCACCTTTTTATTCTTGACTTTCATCCTGTCCTAAGCCTTTTTGTTTTATTTGCATCTTTTTATACCTTTTTATCTCTTGTTGGTGTGATTTTGTTTGCTTTAAATTGGTTTTCACTTGATTCTTATAGGATAGTTTGAAATTTTACATAAGGGACGTGTCACACTAGATTGGCTATTTCCTATTGGAAAATGAAAGAAATTTTCCGAAGTATAAAGAATAAAACATAGTCGTTACTAGAATACTGCTATTCTTGTAGCATATGAAAAACCATTCTTCCAAACGTGCTCCAAATACGAAAATCATGACAGTAGGATCAAAATCATGCAGAAGGTATTTCCCCTTGGTGCTATATATGGCATGCTCTTTGGTCATCATAGATAGTTTTAAAGGTCTCAGGGTGTAACCACAGTAGAAGGAAACATTTTATGACCTATTGGGCAATGTCTCGGTGGGTAAAGAAGGTGATATGCATTGAAATGTATATTATTCTACCTACACTGAGTGATGGAAATAATCCTTTATTCACAACATGAGAATAAAAGAAAAAAAGTCGATTTCATCTCTTTGTCATATATTCACCAAGATGTTAGACAAGTTTGTATTCATCTTTAATATTGAGGAACTTCACTAGAAATAACAAGATGTCCCTTTAAATTCTCTTAATGTTTCTACAACAATTTATATGCTAAATTGTAACCAGCTCTACCAAGGCAATTTTGTATTATATCTCTATCTTGTGTTTTAAAAATACATTAGATATAGAGTTAATTTTCTCTAATTCAGAGCCTAGGGTGTTCTAAAATTTATAAAGAGGTATTTTGAGATATTATTTTCTCCCAAAGTCATTGTCTCATCTTGTGCCAGGCATCTTGGAATGTTGGATCTGACAAGAAGTTTGAAAATATTAATCCTAGAAGGAAACTCACTCTTTATTTGTGAATTTCCACTCAGTGATGATAACTATATGAAAATGTCCGAGGAAGAATGGAACATTGTAAGTCTGGATGGAGTTGAGGTTTTTAATTGAGGAAAATGAAGTGTGTTTACATGTTTCTTGATGGTAGATTGTCATACGTAGAATTGGGTGCTTGTTTGGTGTTGGCAGAACATTCAATGACAACAATTGAACAACTAAAAGATATTTTGGGTAAAATAGTGGGAATTATGTTCCATCTTTGAAGACCTTCATTATAGATTCATATCTCACACCTGGTATGTAACACCCCAGGTTCTGAACCCCCCTTTTAAATAATGTATTGTTACAATGCTAAGAGGCCAGAGTGCCCAAACAATTATTAAAATGCCAGTGTGCCCAAGAAATGTAATGTTTTGATCATTATTAATAATAAACACATCGCTGACAACTAGACAGACAAGGACTAGAGTTATAGGGGGCTATGATTCCACAAGAGAGGGGGCTTGAGGGGATAAGTGTTTATTCCTATGTTAATTACCCTTTTTTCCTAAGGGAGGGGATCAGTTATGTGATCTTCTTGGGGAAGGCCAGGAGGTTCTTGATTCCCCATGAAGTTACTCAAACCCACCTTGGGTCTGATGGGGGGGGGTTCGACCGATGGCTTGTTTGCTGATTTCTTGTATGTTCCTTCATTTTCCTCACGCACTTCCATGCATGCACTTACCCATTGATTGATCCATCCATCATCCACATCTTGGCTTGGGAAAGGGAATCGAACTGCTAAAGAATTAGCCACAAGATAATTGGTTGTAATGGTCGCAAGTACAGTCCAACCATGACCTCGAGCCTACATGTCTGAGATGCATTAGCATGTTCCCCATTTGTATCACAACTGTGAGTCCTTGTTATAACCATAAATTGCACCATACATGCATACCTGGAATCATGCCATCTCACTTACTATTTTTTCCAAGCCATCACTGAGCAACTCTTCTTAAAAACCATATTTTTGAAGATGTACGTACCTTGCCCCTCTACTGCCCGTGTACACATGCTTTCTGCACCACTACAACTTGCGTATGTACACTAGATTCACCACTATAGCCTGCGTATACTTACAAAAGTTGTAAAAATTAAAAATATGCAAGGAATTAGTTGAGATTAAGGGCTATTGGGTAGTTTCCCAACTGTCCCACCACCTATAGCTCATCACCCAACTGAATAACCATTATTTTTTCATATAAAAGGAGGTGTTGGGATATCATTCTAGGGAGAAACATAAGAACAATGAAACTCTGCCCATTTCACTTTCCCCCCTTGCCCCAAGAATTTGCAGCCACATTGTGAGTTTTGAGCCAAAATTCCCTATTCTTGCCTTTTCCCTCCATTTGCAAGCCTAATCCATTCCCTAGAGAGAGATTAAGAGGATAAAGATACGTGGGAGAGAAGTTGGAGCTTGGTGAAGAGGATCCTCGACTAGGTTCGAGGAGCGGTTGTCAAACTCATTATAAGTAACTTGGTGAGATTAATAAAAAGGAATACTTTTTCTGTCTCAAATATGATGTGTTAAATCTATATGTTTGATTTTTATTTGATTATGACATCTAACCCACTAATTCATATAGAATATGCATGTTTGTAGTTCTTTGTTTGTTTTTTTATGAATGCAAGCTGGCCTTGGGAGGATACTTGTAGTTGAGGAACAACTGAATGCAAAAGGATCGACACCAGACCCATAGTTTAAGGTAGAGTTACCAGATCTTTTTACCTTGTGTTTTATGCATTAATGTGGGGTGTATTTGGGGTAGTTGTTAAAAAGTAGGAGACCTTAGATGGTTAGCTCTGCCTACATGTTGAACCCTAGTGTATTCCACATGGGGGTTTTCCCACTATAGCATAATTAGCGGCTATACTGGGGAAGCCTCTGGTGTTTTTAGGGGATATTGTTTTAGGTGTTTTAATTGGTTTTGATTACCTTTTTGAGTTTTCTGTAAGTTTCTAAGTCTTTAAGGGATTCTAGTCTTCCATACCAGTACTCCCTGCCTTGTCAACCTGACTGATAGTTTTCTTTTTGAGAAGTTACAAAGGTGTATGCAGCCTGTGGTGGGTCTGCATGCGTACATACGTGCCCTACCTTTAGACTGCTTGCGTACATACGCAGACTGCTTAAGTGTCAGTTGCGTGCCTGTGTCAAGAAAATCTTTCTGAAAGAAGGGGCAGCCAACCTCTTCCCTAATTGAAGTCATACTTCTTAGGGGTTTCTTGATCTAGTATTGGTCTCTGTTGTTACAATCTGTAGCCTGGGTTTGATATCAGTTTAGCTTATCTTTATCAAGATTTCTTGTGTTTTCTTAGTAAGGGTTTGAGACGAGTTTGTGAGTCTTTTTTGATCATTTTGTTTAGTATTGTCAGTGAATCCCTGCGGTTCACAGTATACCTAAAGTCAATTTTTGGTCTTGTCTTGTCTCATTTTTTTTTCCTTTTAACTTGCTTTAGAAGAAAAGAAAAAGAAGTTATTTCAGGTTTCTTGTTTTGAAGCATAATTTTTTTTTTCTTCATTTGGTTAAGTAGTTAGGTTAGTTGTCTTTGCTTATCAGGAGAAAGAGTGATTTCTTAAGTTCTTTACTGAATGCTTAGAACACTAAGTAGCTCGTGGTCGAGAAAAATCTTGTTTTGGTTTTTCTTTTAAAAGATCTTAGAAAAAGTAGTTACGAAAAGTTGGTTAAAGAGTCTAAATTTGCAAATATTTATTTGTCAAAAAGAAGTAGTTTGCTTTCAGTTTCATTTAATGCTCTTCTCTTTCGTCTCTTAAAATACACCACTAGTTTCATTTTCATTTCCTTGAATTTAAGACAAACCGCTTAAAATTTCATGCTTAATTAAAATTTATTAGACTTTATGTTTGTAGGGTCCATCAACTAGTCTAGGCTAGAGCCTTGATTTAGGTTGGAGAGGAAACTCTTCAAGGCTATACAACAAACATATGAGTCTAAGCTAGGGAGTGTGAAAACTCCAGTAAACGTGAAAGTTATCTGAGACCTCCCTCTAACACATGGGATAAACACAAGGTCACGTGCTGAAAGGTAGTGGACATAACCCCTCCAAAGTTGGACCAAGTGTAGTGGGGAACACATATAGAGGACTTGTCTTGGGATTCCGTTGATTTCATTTTCCATGGAGCTTCATGGGTCTCGAATCCATTCGAGGTCCTCAGTCGTCTTCTGAAACACTTTCTTTTGATACCCTCCATAGGTTTCGGGCTTGATACCCTGCTGTAACACCCTGTTTCCCCCAGTTTGTAAAAATAACTATACTGGTCAAGTATTGTGGAAAACTCAAAAATGAGAATGTGTGATGTGAAGGGACCTTGTGAAAAAGGTCGATGAATGTAAATAATATTATGAATATGTATATATATATATATATATATTGCAGAACTACTGAGAGGGGATGTGCTGAAAAAGAGACCAACATGGCTGAAGAAAGGTGGTGGAAGGCACCTGGAAAGGTGGCGTTAAATTCCACCGAAACCAATACTGTATTTGGACTTCACTGGCCTAGAGAACCAAGAGTGGCTCGCTGGCCCTGAATTAAATGACTCACCAGGTTGGTAGGTAAATGGCTCCTCATGAGTAATGAGGGATGGGGGTGAACCACCCATCCATAGAGTCCTTAGACCTAACCACTGCGAGGAAGATAGTGCCACACACAACGTCGCTGAAAGGAGAAAAGGCAGGAAGAGTGGGTGATCAAAGGGAGATATGCGAGGGAAAGAAGGAGGAGAACTCTAGAAAAATACAGAGTAAGTGATAGCGGAGAAGAAGGAGAGTAACGTTCGTTCTCGGTCACTAGGAAATAGAGACTTAGTCTCACAACATCGTGGTCTCAGCTTGGGGATGGCTAGTGGTAAATCTGTTGGGAGTCCTTGAGCCTACTGTTGGGTGGAAACGAGCACCCGTCTCAGCAGTTTCAATCACATCTGGTGTTATTTCTGATAAGTGTTTTATATATTGCATCTTGAAATTTATATGCTGACATGTATGCTCATAGTCTATGCAATTTATGAATGGTTTGAGTATAAGACTGCCTGTGTGGTGTTTTGATTCAGAAATGGTGGTTGCATGCTTATAATGGAAAGAATACGTATGGATTATGTTTATAGATAGATTTATATAAATATGTATATCGATCTAATTCAGATTTCATGTCTGTTCTCGAGAAATCTATACCCTTATTAGTTCTAGGTAATACCCTGGATATATTTCCCCATAGAGACACCCTTCTTGGAAAGCTTACCAAGAACCTGAAAAAGGATTTGAAGGTGCAAGTCTTAGCCATCTTGTACGAGGAAGAATGGGCCTCTTAAAACCCCGACATTTCGGCATTTCGACACCTGGGGTATCTAAGTGCGAGTCCTCTCACACTCGCAATTCCCGAAACCCCGATCCACGAAATCCCGAGATGGAAACATAGGGTTAAGTATTGATTGACAGATGAGATACTATTGGAATATCTGCAGTCAATGATGACCGTTAGATTGGCGGAAGACACGAGGGCATTAGATCCCTTAACCCTTTTCTTTTATCTCCATAAGTAGTGAATAAATCGGGACTGTAGATTCCCAAGGTCCGTGAGAGTACTAGAACCGTTCATTCACAAGGACACATGGCTGTCGATCAACATTTTGGTATTTCGGCACCCGGGAAACCAAAGGGAAAGAACCCTTGTCTTCGCAAGTCGCAAAATCCCGGTACTCGAAACCCCGATGCACTCTATGGCAGAAAGGAAGAGATCTGGACCGTTGGTTTTCCACGTCTAGGGAGAAGTAAGAGAGTGCACAGCACAGGACAGATCTGAACTGTCAGATCTTAGTCAGGAAACCCAACAACTGTTAGATTTGTTAGGATATGCATGAGGGTTAATCCCTCATGAATGGAGGCGAAATTCCCGAAGGAGGAGTTGGTATTGGTATTTCAGACTTCAGGATTTTGGAGGTGTTGAGGACAAGAGATCAGGACACTCCATGGTGAAAGTCCCAAAATAGATCTAGACCGTCCGATTAAGGGAGGACACATGTCGCAAGATCACCCATTTTGGGGATTCAGACTTCGAGATTTCGGAGGTCTCGAGGACAAGAGATCAGGACACTCCATGGTGGAAGTCCCGAAATAATCTAGACTGTCCATCCATGGAGGACACATGGCAGAGATCGAGAGTCCATCGGTATTTCAGATATCGAGGATTCGAATTGACAGAGGATTTGTGTCACTGGGGTTCACGAGTCGCAAAATCGTGAAACAACTAGGACTGACCATCTGAGGGAAGACACGTGGAAATAATCAAGGATTTTGAGAAAATCACAAAAGGAAGAGTCCATTGGGATTTCAGAGGTCATGCTCTTGTATTCATAAATCCTAAAAGAAATAGGACAGAGTTCTTATGAGGAGTGGTCACCTGGATCAGGGCATAGCCAAGAGGGCTAATGTGACAAAGGCTATTTCTGGAAATTGGAAATCGAGAATTCGGGAGTCCCATTGACAAGAGGTCAGGCTCTCGTATTGATAAGTCCTGAAGGGAATAAGACTATGGTCTTATGAGAAGTGGTCATACAGACCAAGGCATAGCCATGGGGTATAATTTTTTATCGAAGCCTCTTTGTCATTTCAGGGTTTGTAGATTCAAAAGACTCGACTCGCCTATATCACTGAGTCATGAAATACGAAAAGGCGCCTAGTTGTTTGGCCTCTGATCATGATCAATGATCATATGGAGGTGGAAAAAGGGAAGAGATAGCCTGTGATAAGCCCTATAGGATTTCGGGGATTTTTTCCCTCGAGAAAAGGAAAAACATTTATTATGCTGTAGTGGGTGTGTTTCAAATTGGTATCAGAATATGGTTACAACACTTGGACTGCTTGGGCTCATGAACGAGTTGCACAGAAGCTATGTTCGGAACGCTCTTAAAAAGAGTAACCCCCTGTCTTAACCTTCCTAATCAAAAGATGAAGTTAAGAATGAAAAACCCCTATTGTGTGTGTTTACATGTGAAAATATGAATTATGTACTGGTTATAAATAAATATAAATATTGACTAACAACCAATGTTTTTCCTTTTGCACACAAGCGGAAGATCAACTGTAGGAAAATTATCAACGCATAATATGGTGACTCACCATGAAGTGGGGGAAGGCTCCCACAATAGAGGCGAAGAGTCTAACGAAAGGAGGGCAGTAGGGACCCCTCCAGATCTAGCTGAGACTGTGAGGAGCCTCATGGTTGAATTACAAAGCTGTAAGGCTGACAATGAAAGGATTATGAAAGAACAAAAAAAGCAAACAAAAATTAACGCAGTTTTACTGCAGAGTTTATTTGATCTACAAAGACAAATGCAACATGAACCTGAAACTCATAAACATGGTCATATCAGTGGCCACACTAAGAGGAGCACCTCGAAAAAGGTCCACCTTAGAGGTAAAGGACAAGCGTCAGATGATTCCTCTGAGAAGGAAGATGGTGATTCAGAGGGCTCTTCTAGCAGCATAACTGGTTCCTATTCCCGAAGGAAACAAAAGAATCAAAATTCTTCGAAAGGTCGTAAATTCGAAGAATTTAGAAAGGCCAAACCACCCTCCTTCGATGGTGAAATAAATAAGGGAGAGGAAGCAGAGGCCTGGCTGCTTGGACTAAAGAAGTATTTCAAAGTCCATGACATTTCAGAAAATATGAAGGCCCGAGTGGCCACCTTCAAATTGAACGGAAAGGCTTCCATTTGGTGGGAAGGCCTTAAGAATGTGAAAGGGGTTCGCGAAGAGGACCTATCTTGGGAACGATTTAAGAAATACTTCTGGAAGCAGTATCTGTCGGAAAAATATTTCGACAAAAAGACTAAAGAGTTTTATGAACTCAAACTGGGACAACTCACTATAAAAGAATATGTCAACAAATTCCTCGATTTGTTAAGGTATGTACCCTATATAAAAGCGGAAAAGGAAAAGGTGCAACGCTTCATTAGTGGACTACCTAAGGACTATCGGAATTGAATTGAATTTGATGAGCCAAAGAATTTAGAAGGCACTATTCGAAAGGCAACATATTGACATCAACAGTTTGAGCATCGAGCAAAACCTCGCGAATGATGGAAACAGAAGAATAGTTCAAGATTTCAGAAAAAGGGGATTGAATCCCTAGGATTTAAGAACTATAAGAAGAACCCAAGAATGAACTTCCCAGCCCAGAGTATGCACCAGTATAATTTTCCCTCCTTGAGTGGGAATAAAACTTCTGGACCCATATCAGTGAAGACTGATAACCCAAAGAGAGAGCCTTTGAAATGTTGGGGTTGTGGGGAATAACATCTATTGAGAGACTGTCCACACTGACAACAGAATAGTCGGAGGATTTATAACATCCAGGAAGCTACTACTGTCAATGATTTGGCCAAGAGTGTGCCACAAATTTATGCAGCCTTGGATAATAACCAAGCCGACCACCAAGCTTCTGTAGTGGAAATAGAAGGTATGATTTCCAACCATCTAGTGTCTATTTTAATTGACCCTGGTTCAAATTTGATTTATATAGCCCCTAAAGATATTGATAAGTGTAAACTATAGCCACAAAAACATACCAAGCCATGGTTGGTACAGTTAGCCACTAGCACCAAAAGAAGGGTAGAAGAGGTTATACCAGCCTACCAATTGATGTTGGGTAGATTCCCCACCCAAACAACCCTTAACTTCTTACCCCTGGGAATGTATGATCTGTTGATTGGTATGGACTGGCTAGCAGCCCATAAAGCCATATTGGACTATTACCATAAAACCTTAGAATGTGTAAGTAAAGAAGGGAAAAAGATAACCCTTCAAGGGATCCAAAAACCTGTCTCGGTGAGACAAATATCAGCTCTGCAAATGAGAAAGTATTGTCGAAAGGGATGTCCCCTGTATGCAATACAGGTGTTGAAAACAATTGAATGTGACAAACCAAGCCCTGAATATCACCCTATCCTAAGAGAATATAGAGATGTGTTTTCGGAAGAGGTACCGGGTTTACCTCCAAGAAGGGACATAGAATTCTCGATAGAACTTGCACCGGGAGCGGTGTTGGTGTCTAGGACACCCTACCGGATGAGCACACCTGAGTTAGTTGAACTCAAGTTGCAATTAAAAGAAATGATGGATAAGGGCTATATTCGGCCCAGTCTGTCTCCATGGGGAGCACCAGTCCTGTTCGTGAAAAAGAAGGACGATACCCGTAGACTGTGTATAGATTATAGGCAACTTAATAAGGCAACCATAAAGAACAAGTACCCCTTGCCCAGGATTGATGACCTATTTGATCAATTGGGGGGTGTGTCTATTTTCTCAAAGATTGATTTACGGTCGGGATACCATCAAGTACGAATCAAGGGTGAAGGAATCCATAAAACTGCCTTCCAAACAAGGTATGGTCACTATGAGTTTGTGGTGGTTCCATTTGGGTTAACCAATTCCCTTGCCACTTTTATGTGCTTGATGAACAATGTACTCAGCAAGTTCCTAGACAAATTTGTGCTTGTTTTTATTGATGATATATTAATTTACTCCAAGAACAGAAAAGAGCATGAAGAGCATCTTAGACTTGTGTTGCAAGTGCCAAGAGAACATCAACTCTATGCCAAATTCAGCAAATGTGAATTCTTCCAGAAGAAAATACATTACTTAGGCCATGTTCTCTCTGAAGAAGGAGTAGTGGTAGACCCTGACAAAATCAGGTCTATCATGGAATGGCCTACCCTAAAGGATGTTTCAGATATCAGATCCTTTATGGGATTAGCAGGATACTATAGGATATTTCTAAAAGTATTCTTCAAGATTGGTTGTCCAATCAGTGCCCTCCAGAAGAAGGGGACAAAATTCCCGTGGACACAGAAATGTGAAGAAAGATTTCAAACCCTGAAACATCTACTGACCCATGCACCCGTGCTGAAGATCACCGATCTAGAAGCTGACTTCCTCATGTGCACAGATGCCTGTAAGGAAGGGCTCGGAGGAGTCCTTATGCAGGGAGGAAGTGTGATCTTCTATGAATCCAAAAAATTGAATGAGCATGAAGTCAACTATGTGACCCATGATCTAGAGTTGGCTACCATAGTGCATGCCTTGAAAATGTGGAGGCATTACCTCCTAGGAAGAAAATTTTATCATTACAGATCACTATGGATTGCGATACCTGTTTTATCAACCAAAGCTCAATGCTAAACAATCTAGGTGGATGGCCCTCCTTAGCGAGCTTGATTTCAAAATCAAACACATTAAAGGAAAGGAAAATAGGGTGGCCGATCCCTTAGCAAAAGTATGAAAACAATTCACCTGGAAGCGGTGAGCATCTGCAAGACAGATGTCAAGGAAAGAATCATAAATGCATAAGAAACAGATCCCTTCGTCCAGACCGTGACCATGTACCTACAACAAGAAACCACCGGAGAAAAATATGAAGGCTACTAGATGACTGAAGGAGGTCTTCTCACTTACAGAAGTAGATTTTATATTCCTTATTGTGACGACTTGAAGAGGTTCATACTGGATGAACTACATAATATCCCCTATTCTAGTCATATAGGATACCAGAAGATGATCACGGCCACCAAGAAACAATTATGTTGGCCTAGAATGAAGAAAGACATAGCTGAGTACTTGGCCAAATGCATAGAGTGCCAGCAGGTTAAAGCAGAACACCAACACCCAACAGGGTTATTGCAACCTTTACCAATCCCATAATGGAAATGGGAAACCATCTCCATGGATTTCATCACTAGATTACCAACATCGACCAAACAAAACGATGCCATTATGGTAGTGGTGGATAAATTGAGAAGGTTTGCTCATTTCATCCCTGTCAAATCAACTTGCAAGGTGATCAATATCACCCAGGTATTCATGCAGGAGATATTCAGACTACATGGTATGTCGAAAGAGATCGTGTCTGACAGAGACATGAAATTTACTTCTAACTTTTAGAAATCACTGATGGCTATCTTAGAGACCAAATTGTTGTTTAGCACCGCCTATCACCCTCAAACCGACGGACAAATAGAAAGAGTGAACCAAATACTTGAAGACATGCTAAGAATGCATGTAATGCATCAACCCAAGAAGTGGGAAGACTACCTGCCACTAGTAGAATTCGCCTACAATAATGGCTACCAAGCATTCTTAAAGATGAGTCCCTTCGAAGTCCTCTATGGTAGACCATGTAACACTCCAGTCAGCTGGAGTAATCCCATAAACAGGATTTCTTTCGGACCTGACATGTTGAAAGAAATGGAACAACAGGTGACTCAGATAAAACAAAACCTGAAGGTCGCTCAGAACATACAGAAAAGTTATGCCGACCAAAAGAGAACTCCAAGAGAGTTCAAAACAGGAGACCATGTATATCTCAGAGTTAGACCCATGAAGAGTTCTCTAAAAATGGGAGCTTGTGCCAAGTTGGAACCTCGATATTGTGGACCCTTTGAGGTTCTAGATAGAGTGGGACCTGTAGCCTATAGGCTAGCACTTCCTCCCACAGACAAAGCATATAATGTTTTCCATGTCTCATTATTGAAGAAATATGTACATGATGCTAACCATATAATTGATTGGTTTGTGATTCAGGTGGAACTGGAGGGAGAATTTCTACTAGAACCTCAATGCATACTGGACAGAAAGGAAACCCCACTGCGGAACCGAATCATTGCACAGGTCAAGGTGCAGTGGAAACATTTTGGTCCAGATGAGACTACATGGGAAATGGAGGATGCCATGAAATGGGCATATCCAGTTTTGTTTACACCTGTACATACATGTCAAGTTGATAGATATAACATAGGACGATGTTCCTTTAAGGGGGAGGGAATTGTAACACCCTGTTTCCACCAGTCTGTAAAAATAACTATACTGGCCAAGTATTGCGGCAAACTCAGAAGTGAGAATGTGTGATGTGAATGTACCTTGTGAAAAAGGTTGATGAATGTCAATAATATATATATATATATATATATATATATATATATATATTGCAGAATTGTTGAGAGGGGATGTGCTAAAAAAGATACCACGATGGTTGAAGAAAGGTGGTCGAAGGCACCTGGAAAGGTGGCGTTAACTTCCACTGAAACCAATACCGTATTTGGACTTCACTGGCCCAGAGAACCAAGAGCGGCTTGCTGGCCCCAAATTAAATGACTTGCCAGGTTGGTAGGTAAATGGCTCCTCATGAGTAATGAGGGATGGGGGTGAACCACCCATCCGTAGAGTCCTCATACCTGACCACTGTGAGGAATATCTTGCCACATGCAACCTCGCCGAAAGGAGAAAAGGCAAGAAGAGTGGGCGATCAAAGGGAGAGACGTAAGGGAAAGAAGGAGGAGAACTCTGGAAAAATATAGAGTGAGTGATAGCGGAGAAGAAGGAGAGTAACCTTCATTCTCGGTCACTGAGAAACAAAGACTTAGTCTCGCAACATTGTGGTCTCAGCTCGGGGGTGACTAGTGGTAAATCCGTTGGGAGTCACTGAGCCTACGATTGGGTGGAAACGAGAACCCCTCTTAGCAGTTGCAATCACATCTGGTGTTATTTCTGATAAGTGTTTTATATCTTGCATATTGAAATTTATATGCTGACATGTATGCTTATAGTCTGTGCAATTTATGAATGGTTTGAGTATAAGACTGCCTGTGTGGTGTTTTGATTCAGAAATGGTGGTTGCATGCTTATAATGGAAATACTACGTATGGCTTATGTTTATAGATAGATTTATATAAATGTGTATACCGATCTAATTCAGACTTCAAGTCTGTTCTCGGGAAATCTTGTTGGACACACCTACCACACTTAGAGGGGGGGTGAATGAGTGTGGGGCTATTTTTCGCAAAACTTCCCTCTTGCACAAAAACTCATCAATTAGCATTCAAAATTTATTCATTACCCATTGTTGTCATTTATAACCAGTTAGATGTGAGCACATATCAGCAACATATATCAGCAATATATCATCAACAAGTCATCACCACA
>ML781059.1:503306-516877 GCA_009831015.1 Picea engelmannii
GGGCTCTTTAGGGCACAATTAGGTCTTTGACCAGCCTCCCCACGCAGATTGAGCTCGGATTTGATGTCAAATCGACTTGGGAGCCGATCCATTAGTGGTTGGGAGGCTGACCAGTTTCATAAATGCGTCGTTTGGCAGGCGCGCGGGTTTTTCACCCCATAGCCGCGCATATGCGCTCCAAGTACGAAGATGTTGTGCGCGCGCGCGTGCCCAGTGGGTGCATAGCGCTTTGTAATTTTTTGGCCATTTTGCATAGTTTTGAACCTTTTGCTGTGCTGTGGAATTAATCCTTGTGCCATGAACGACTGTTTTTCTATGCTGACGATGCGGAGTTCTTGTCACCCTGTGCGGACGAAATTTCAGTGATAACACCATGGTAGTCACATCCAGAAAGAAATGATGTCCGAGTTAACATCAAATCTTGGGTTGAGGCAAGAGCATTCATCACCCTACTACCCATAAGAGAATGGTCAAGTGGAAGCTATGAATAAGTCTCTCAAGATTATTCTGCAGCAAGCGATCAATGTCACCGAGTATAGTGCAATAATAGAGTTTCTTCATGATGCTTTGTCACATGGTATCTCTCACCTCTGGTTCTACTTAGATGCACAACTGGTTGTGTCCCAGTTAAATGGGGTTTACCGCGTTTATGGTCCTACTCTACACTAACGATTCCTTAGGGTACTTCTCTTAGAATGATTCTTTGATTACATTACATATATCCATGCTCCTAGGAGATTGAATCAAATCAAGGATACTCTAGCTAATCATGTATTATATTGGCATATTGCACACACATAAAAAGAATCACACACATACACATGTATATACATTGTAAAAATGTGATCCATAAGACATAAAAACATGTAAATACACACATATATATCAAAAGTATCAGAGTACATAGGTGGGTGAAAGCGCCCCAAAAAATAATATGTCTGGAATACATCGCAGGGGATTATCACAGGGGATTATGTCCTTATAAATATACAAAAAGAGTGTGCTTGACACGTAAGTGGTCCACCCTAAGCTAAGCACGGGACTTGTTGGCCCTGCCATAGTGAACAACAACGTTTTCCAAATGCCGAAAAAGATGGACCCAGGTCCGTGGCACCCAAACCACATGAGGTTGCGTAGATGGTGGGAGATCCTCAATCTCAGCCATGGGCATTGTACGAGTGAGCGTGGTGAGGTTCCGCTCCACCCATCTCAACACTCTCTTAGCCTCTCAAGATGGAGGTCCCCCTTCTGCTGTTGTTGTTGCTGGTTTGACGACCGCTGCTGGTGTTGCCTCTGGTCAAGGACGCCACCTGCTCCACACAAAATCTGTTGGATGCACTGGTCCCACATATGGACATAATAGATACATAGTTGTTAGATACTCTGGTACACATAAAAATGATATATATATATATATATATATATATATATATAAAATAGACAAAAATCAAATAACTTTAAAAGTAAAAAATGTACCTATCTCTCCTCACTGAACTCCAAGAGGTTAGGGCATGTCTGGGTCCCTGGAAAAGTTGATCTCGACATAGGGGTAGTCCTCTATTACTAGAATCTATCATGCCCACCAGTCAAAAAAGGTGTCTTCAAAGGTCTCTATGGTCCGTCAACCCCCCTGTCGTGGAAGCAATGTTTCCCATCTACACACTGCTAGGACGAAGGCCACATGCTCCCGCACTGTCTCTCATGGACTAAGATTTGGTACCCTCTAAAAAATGAACGAGCATAAAATGGTCTCGAAACCAAAGTTTTTTTTGTTCCTCTCATGACACTCGGTGAGCCATCTCTTAATGTAGTCTAGCATGGTCATACTCCAGTTGAAAATTCATGCATTCAAGCACTACACTGCACAATGCATGTGCACTCGAGAGGCTTGATGTAAAGCTGCGGATCCAGTGATCTTCCCAATGAGTAAAACTATCACTTTCGGTGATAGGTTGGTGATATTGTTGATTGGTACTTGAGAACCTATTTTCTCAGTGTCAGACTCGCAATGTAGTTCAATCAACTCAGCAATGTTTTGAAGTCTGGGGGGAAACACACACAAGTTGACTGGTTTGCCCCTCCTCGAGAGGCGAGTCAGAAAGTAAATGTCTTCAATTGTTGGATTCAACGATTGCCCCTTGAGCATAAATGCCTCAACGTTGGGATTCCAATAATCTACCAAGGAATTCCACAACCTGGGTTGTGCCCTCATGAATGAACACCATAATAACTTCCACAACCTGCATTGTCTCAACGTGGACATAGCTATAGGGTCTTCATCGACCAAGATATCTATATCCTCATGATCCCTCTCTCTCTAGTGGATATACATCTTGTTACAAACAAGTTCATGGAGGAAGTTAGCTCTTGCATTTTTATTTTTCTACCTTTTTGAGGGTGTATGCGGGCTGTCTTGGACATAGTCGCATATGCACACAAGAAAATTATTTTCTGCCCGCGAGCATACACGGGTTGTCCTTCGATAGCCCGTGTACACGTAGGGCCACCCTTTTTTAAAGGTGAGCGCCCCACCAAAAAACAAAAGAAACACAAATTAGAAGTATTGAAATGAAAGAGGGGTTGATTTGTACTTACTTGGTCTAAGAGGAAGTTCATTTCGTCCTCTAAAGCTCCCAGAATCAACTCTTTTAGCAAAGGGGTTTTTTTGGCTCTTTGGTCAATTATCAATTTGCAATGGTGATAATGAGCTGCCAACTTCCATCTATAGAATGTTTTATCCCTTTTTGTCATTTTTTGGACCCTTTTGTCATTTTTTCTGGCTTGAAAATCATTTAACATGGTTCTTGAGTTTCTTATTGGATGTTATGATACACTTCACTTTTGGTCTGGAAAACTTTTTGGCAGATGGGTCACTTTTAAAGGCCCTTTGGTAAAAATTCATTTTTCCAACTTTGTGCATTTAAGTTAGGATTCCACCTCCACTTTTTGCATCTCTTTGTCTTTTCCTCTTTTCCATAGGGTTGATCCCATCGAATTGTGACATAGAACCGTCATTGATTCTTTAGAAGTGTTGTAATTTGGTGGTAGAGCCTACCTCTACATGGATGCCCTAGGTAGATCCTGGTTGCATGTTTGTGTCCATGTTGTCATTAATGACTTTAGGCTCGGGAGTCCTTGCTAGTCTTGTCCTGGTTATGAGTTTGAGCCTCATACATATGATATGTTATCACTCTTGACCTCACCCTTGGGACTCCCAGAAAACGAGCCTTCTTTTAAGCCCTTTTCAGACTCTTTAAACATGAAAAGATTGTCGAGCGATCTTGTTGTCCTTCATGCTTGCCAAACTAAAATTTGAAGGCACTCCTGTTCAGTGGTAGTTTACCCATTTTTCGGTTCAGATGGTCAATTTTATGAACAAAGGTACGCTCTAGGAACTTCGGTTCACTAGAAGAGTATTCTCAGGTATAAGTTTAACCCTTTTCCGGGCCCGAGGGACTAAATTTACAAAAAAAGAACCCCCATGGAGTGCATAGTTAAGCTCTTTTTAGAATACCTACAATTGAAAAGATTGTCGAGTGACCTTGTTCCTTCACACTCATTAAACTGGTCTAGAAGAACATCCCCTATGGAGTCCATAGTTAAGCTCTTTTCAGACTCCTTAAAATTGAAAAGATCATCGAGTGACCTTATTCTTTCACACTTGTTAATTGGTTCAGAAAAACATATACTGGCATGATTTTACCCCTTTTTTCGGCCTGTATATTAAAGAGGAAAAAGGTACACCTCGGGAGATTTCTCCTCAAAAAATTTCACTTTTTCGGGCTAGGGAGACTAAATCTAAAAAAAGGTAGCGAGTCCATAGGTAATCTCTTTTCAGACTAGTTAAAATTAAAAATATTGTCGAGTGATCTTGTCTTTGTCACACTTGTTAAAATGGTTTTGAATAGATGTCTTTTCAGTGCTAGTTTACCCCTTTTTCGAACCGACTAGACTACCTTCGAAAGAGGTACCCCAGTGGAGTCTTCTTTTGCGCTTTTTCAAACTCTCTAAAAATGAAAAACCACTGAGCTTACCTTCTCTGGCCTCGTTAAAATTACATTGAAGGATGTTATCATTGTGTCCTATTAATTTCATTTACATCTCTGTGTCTTTGGCCAAATGTCAGATCGATGTTTCTCTCAACTGAACCTTTAAAACATGCCTTATACACAAGCCTTGTATTACTTTGCCTCTGCGTCTTGACACCTTGACCCATGGAGGAGTTTTCTCGAGTGTATTTTCCTTGCACATGTCCCTTGCTCTGAACATTAGTGTGTTCCTTACGCTCATAACTAGTATTCTTGCGACACTCATTCGTCCTTTGTAACGTAGCATTCTTTTATTCTTTTTCAATCCTTTCAACATTATTGAAAAAGACAAAAAAATCAAATATACCCCAAAAAGAGGATGGGAAAAGTAATTTCTTTTTATGGTAGCACAATGAGTCACCCTTAGACAAAGCACATCCTTCCATTTGTTCATCAATATTTGGGATTTAATATGACCTCAGGAAGTTTTTCTCGCTACATAGAGTTGTGTCCTCCTCTGTTTGGTTATTCTTCCAAACACATGGAGAGTTTTCATTACCTCTTGCATCATGAACTTATGTCAATATCATGCTTCCTGAGTCTAATCATATATTGTGCTATTGTCCAAGGGAATGTTTACCCAACTTGAGTTGGCCTCTCTACAGTTTGTCTCTTTTCCTCATGTCTTTCCATCCCCAAAAGTCCAATCAAGTCCTTGTTCGAAATCACTAAAGTTCTCTGCCCGATCACCGAGATCCTCTTGTCTGTTCGTGATGAGACATCGAAGACCTCTGGGTAGTGAATTCATACACTCACATTACACTCCTACCCAATTTTTGAAGATCTTGAATTTGTTGCTCAAGCTCTGAAGGCCTCATCTCCAACCATCATGTGTCATTGGCTTCTTGAAGATGGATACTATAAAAGTATATCTTTGATTTTGAGATGTATATCCACTGTGTATTTCTCACAACTACACTTTATATAGTTATATGACATGGATCTGCAGTGTATTTGATTGGAAGCCATGATTTATTTCATCCCGAGCATGGGTATGCCCGCATCGGTGAGACAATTATTATTTTTGCAGATGGCACCTCCCAAAATTTGGTCCCGGGCTCACTCACTTCATACATTGGTGAAGATTTGTAATGTATTTCATCCATCAAATTCTCTTCTCACCTCAGACATTAGGGGGAATCTTTTATAACCCTAAATTGCACCATACATGCATACCTGGCATCAGGCCATCCCACTTACTATTTTTTCCAAGCCATCACAGAGAAACTCTTCTTAAAAACCATTTTTTTGAAGATGTACGTGCCCTGCCCCTCTAATGCCTAGTACACATGCTTTCTGCACCACTATACCTCACATACGTATGCTAGTTGTACCACTACAACCCGTGTATACTCACAAAAGTTGTAAAAATTAAAAAGCTGCAAGGAATTTTTTGAGATTACGGGCTATTGGGTAGTTTCCCAACTGTCCCATCGCCTATAGCCCATCACCCAACTGAATAAACATCCTTTTTGTCATATAAAATGAGGTGTTGGAGTCTCATTTCAAGGAGAATCATAAGAACAATGAAACTCTACCCATTTCACTTTCCCCCCTTGCCCCAAGAATTTGCAGCCACATTGTGAGTTTTGAGCCAGAATTCCCTATTCTTGCCTTTTTCCTCCATTTGCAAGCCTAATCCATTCCCTAGAGAGAGATGAAGAGGAGAAAGATACATGGAAGCGCAGTTGGATCTTGGTGAGGAGGAGCCCGAACCAGGTTCAAGGAGCAGTTGTCGATCTCATTGTAAGTAACTTTGTGAGATTAATAAAAAGAAATACTTTTTTCGGTCCCGAATATGATTTGTTCAATCTTTATGTTTGATTTAGATTTGATTATGACATCTAAACCACTAATTCATATGGAATATTCATGTTCGTAGTTCTTTGTTTGTCTGTTTATGAATGTAGGTCAGCCTTGGGAGGAGACTTGTAGTCGAGAAACAACCAAATGCAAATGGATCGACACTCGACACAGAGTTTAAGGTAGAGTTACCGTATCTTTTTACCTTGTGTTTTATGCATGAATGTGGGGTGTATTTGGGGTAGTTGTTAAAACGTAGGAGACTTTAGACAGTTAGATCTGCCTACATGTTGAACCCTAGTGTAGTCCATAGGGAGGTTTTCCCACTATAGCAGTCCTGAGAGTTCCATCTTTGAGATTCTGGACCAGCTGTGCTGGAGGCCCCAAAATAAAGGAGAGGGACTGCGTGGTAGAAAAGGGTGGAGGTCCATTCTCTTGGGGTGGTACAGGCTGGGTACAAGAGACATGGGTACTTGGATTGTTTTGGGTGTTGGGAAACCTGTGAGATATTGAGAGATGATTGGTTTGGGCACACAAGTACACTCTAGAACCGTCCTTGTGTATTCATAGCCCTGGATCGGGGGTGACACTACTGTTCAGATTTTGAGTAGTGGTGTCTACGGTTGGGTGGAACGTCCTTGGTCTACAGCCAGTTGGTGTCATATTCCATAAAGATAAGTTCTCTTTGTTACAGTATCATTTACATGTATATGAATGTATTTCCATTGTATATTTAGTTATCGTTTAATTGAATCTTTAGACTATGCATGCTTGCTGACTACTGATGTGCATGTCATTAAAGTATTTTCTTTTATGCATCCTTAAATTTTAAAAAGGTATTGTAAGAGAAATAATTCCAAGGTTAGGCTTGAAGGTAGCATGCCCCTGCTTGTGGGTGGTTGGGGATGTTACAGTTTGGTATCAAAGCTTCTGGTTGAAACACTGGGCTGGTATGGGCCAGGTCTGTTCGTCAGAGTCTCGGGGTCGATATCAAATTCTGACCGTGGAGTGGAAAATCTCAGGAGGAATGGCATTTCAATATCTACATAGGAGATAGAATGTCAGAGACTCGTGTAAGGGTTTCGAAGGATCGTGACTGTCCGCTTCGAATTCGAGAGAGATTACCACTGTAGGATCGAGAGAGATCCAGGATCATTGGATCGAAGGACAAGTGAACGGAGGTCATCTGATGAAAAGGAAGCAAGGGATAAGGTCACCACTATCATATCCCATTGGAGAGTGAGATCATTGGATAAGAGGCATTTCGGGGAACCAAGTTGCACAGAAGATAATTTCCCAAGGCGATCCTGCAATCCAAACCACAGTTTCCCCAAGGGGTTACGTAACATCCGGAGAATTACAGGGTGAAAATATGGTTACTCCAAGCCGTCGATGTGTGCCCCCCCCAAATTGAAAGGCATGCAATGATGTGACATGTTAGGGCTCAAACATCAAAAATCTGTATAGTCGAAGTAGATCATGACCGTCAATCACCAAATGGTACGTGTCAGCAAATCAGTAACTTCGAAGAAATATGTTCGAGAGGTTTTCAGTTGAGATTTGAAACTCTCAAAGCCCAGAGATCCAAAGGCTCGAAGTAAGCCTCAATCGTCTGATTCAAGAGGACACGTGGGCATAATCCCATGTACTTCGAGGGGTTTGAATTTTGATATTTCCGAAGACCTAAAGTAAGCCTCCACCATCAGATTAAGGAGGACACATGGTGAAAATCCATGGACTCTGGGTGAAGACCTGAAGTGAATCTTAGTCATTTGATCTAGGAGGACACATGGCGATAGATTGGACAGTTTGGGAATGCAGAGTTCCAGAGAATTGGAAGTGTGATAGAATGGAAACTCCCAAAGTCCCAAATCCTGAAGAGCCAAAGTAGTGGGGCACGATGATGTCACCTAAAGGTGATGTGGATCCTTGAATTCCCGAAGTGACGTGGCTTGTGGACGTCACCTGGGATGACATGGAAACATGGGATGTGTGCCACATGTTAGTAAGTTTTGAGCAATTGGAGTATTGAAGAGTCATTTAGAAGGTGACACATGTCACCCTCCTGATTGGGCCACGTGTCCACTTGCAGTATTTCACCACGTGGTGACAGATCATGCAGTCCAGATACTGGTCACTCTAGTGAGGAAATATGTGACAGGTTGTGTTGGGTCACAAAATCCCGAAGGCCAGAGTACATATCGACCGTTGATTCCAGAAGACACACGTCGAAGGATCGTCGACTTCAAGTGAAATCACTCTGGGAGAAAGTGCAGGAGGAAAGTTTGAAACTTCCGAAGTGATTCATAGTCATTGATCTGTGGGAGGACACCCGTTGGAAGATCATGAACTGTGGGTAAAAGTGTTTCGGGAGGAGGCAAGTGAGGAAGGTTGAGACTCCCGAAGCATGAAGTCTCGAAGTGGATCTCAATCATTGATTGTGAAAGAAGACAAGGACCATTGATCTGGTCTTGGCTAAAAGTTCTGAAGTCCTGAAGCTTTGGACAAGTGATTTTTTAGCTAAGCGCACGGTCATGGCCATGGTCATATGCAAATTGAGAGCTGAGGAAAGGAGGGCTAAGGGATGAATTGGTTGTATTCAAGACATAAAAGTGATAAGGAAGGATTTAGCCATGGTTTCTAGTCATGGTCACATAGGAAAGTGGTTTGAAGGAAGTGTCTGTGCAGGATGAAATTGTGTGTCAGCCAAGGATAATAGGACACTATTATTTTTGGAGAATGGGGATATGATCTCCATGAATAAGAAAAAAGAAACAAACTTGTAGCATAGTTTGGAAATTTTGTTTATCATATGCATAATTCTAACAAAATGGTCGCTTGCACATTTTGTAGAATTAAGTGGTTTAAACACATCAACTCAGGATGTGTATTGAGGAAATGGAAGAAGGCGAGGGAGCCTACAATCATGATAAGGAGGCTGAAGGCTAGAATACTAGAGTTGGTAATGCAGAGACAAAGTCCAATGGACGCAAGGGAAAAGGAGAGTAGGAAACATTAATAGAAATAGTAAGAAGCCTGAAGATGGAAGTGTAGAGCTATAAAGAAGACAACGAGAGACTGATGAGAGAGAAAAGTCAGATAAATGCTCAAGTGTTGCAAAACTTAAATCATTTTCAGAGACAAACGAAGAAGGGATCAAACTCAAAATAAGAGGAAGAAGGCAGGTTCCATGAAAGAAGGGATGATTATGGAAGACTTGGATATTCTAGAAGTGATAGCAAAGCTCATGGACACCACTCACCTCCTTACTCAGAAAGAAATTTTTATGCATTGAAAGACCCTGTAAGTAGTCCAAAGGTGTCTCCTGTCAGACACCAAAGAAAGAAACAAGAGGTAGATAGTTTGCAAGGTAGATAATGTCTTTCTTTGAGGGTGAAAGAGAAAGAGAAGATAATGCCAAAGCATGGTTGCTTGGGCTCAGAAGATATTTTTAGTTGCATAACTATTTGTCCAACCTGGAAGCTAGGATTTCCACCTACCATTTACACAGGAAATTTGCAATGTGGTGGGACTAACTGAAGCAAGTGGAACATGTTAATGAAAGTAGGATCACTTGGAAGCAGTTCAAGAAGTACTTCTAGAAGGAGTACCTCTCAGATCATTTATATGAAAAGAAAATGCAGGAGTTCTTTGAACTCGGGTTGGGAAGCATGACTATGGCAGAGTACGAGAAGAAGTTCTTGGGATTGTTAAAGTATGTCAGGTTCATTGGTGATGAGAAAGTGAAAATAAAAATATTTCTAGGTGGAATGCCAACCTTTTATAAGGAAAAGATCAAATATGATGAACCCAAGACCTTTAATGAAGCCATCGAGAAGGCTAAATACCTATATGAGTAAGGTCAGGGAAGAGAATCCATGCAAAAATCTTGGAAGGATAATAAAAATGCAAAGTTCGGTCAGAGGAGGAAAGGATTCAAACCTCCCTTCAACAAGAATGAGCCTAATAGAATTCATCAAGATCAATATGCTAAGGGAGATTTCAAGAAAGAAGATTCCTTGGGAAAAAGGGGAAGATCACCAATCCAATGTTGGGGATGCAAGGAATATCACATGTACAAGGATTGCCCACATAGAAAGGACAGAGTGAAGACTGTGCACAACATCCAAGAGGCTACAACAGTCGAATATATGGGAAGTATCTATGCAGCTTTAAATGATCGACAAGCAGAGTACCAGTCCAATATGATCGACATGGAAGGTAAGATCATAAATAAACCTATTTCTATTTTGATTGACTCAGGAGAAATTCATTGCTACATTGATCCTAAGATAGTGGATATATTACATTTGGAGAAAAGTAAACTTGGAAAAGAAAGTTTGGTTCAGTTAGCCACTGGAACCAAAAGAAGAATCCATGATATGGTCAGAAATTGTTCCATACGTCTTAATGGCACGAATACTAGTATTGATCTAAATATCATACCATTGGGGTCTTATGATATTCTAATTGGAATGGATTGGTTGGACAAGCATCATGTTGTCCTATATTGTCATAAAAAGACATTTACATGTCTTGATGGAAATGGAAAACAGAGCACTGTGAAAGGAGTTCCAAGACCCATCTCTATAAGGGAGATTTCAGCCTTACAACTAAAAAGATGTTTTAGGAAAGAATGTAAATTGTATGCAGCTCATGTGGAAGAGATAGAAAATACAAAGGGGCCAAGCCTCAAAGATTCCTCAAAGATTTCTCGGTACTATAGGAATTTGAAGATGTATTCCAAGAAATACCCGTATTGCCACCAAAAAGGGAGATAGATTTCTCAATCGATTTACTGCCAAGAGTTTCCCCGATGTCAAAAACACCTTACATAATGAGAACACCAGAGTTAAAACGTTTAAAAATGTAGTTGGAGTAATTGTTGATGAAAGGGTACATACATCCAAGTGTTTCACCTTGAGGAGCACCAATACTTTTCTTCAAAAATAAGGATGGAACCTTGAGGCTGTGTATTGACCTTCGACGGCTGAACAAGTACACTATAAAGAAAAAGTATCATCTACCCCAAATTGATGACCTCTTTCATCAGCTAAAAGGATCAAAGATATTCTCAAAAATTGACCCAAGGGTAGGATACCATCAGGTAAGAATCAAAGAAGAATAAATTCATAAGACAAACTTTAGGACCAGGTATGGTAAGAATCAAAGAAGAATAAATTCATAAGACAAACTTTAGGACCAGGTATGGGCATTATGATTTTGTAGTGATGCCATTTGGACTGACCAATGCACCAACTTTCTTCATGTGCTTAATGAATGACATATTCAAAAATTATTTGGATAAGTTTGTCATAGTATTCATGGATGCCATACTTATCTATTCTAAGTCTAAAGAGGAGCATGAACATTAATTAAGACTAGTGTTGCAAGTACTGAGAGAACATCAATTGTATGCCAAGTTAAGTGTTCTTTTTATCAAAAGCATATCCATTACTTAGGACACATTATTTCAGAGCAGGGCATAGCAATAGATCCAGAGAAGATTGAAGCCATTAGAGGATGGAAAATTCCCAGAAATGTATTAGACGTCAGATATTTTATGGGATTAGATGGCTACTATAGAAGGTTCATAGTAGGGTTATCTAAGATTGCTCATCCCATCAATTCTTTGCAAAAGAAGGGAACTAAATTTGAATGGACACTCAAGTGTGAAAAGAATTTTAATCTGTTGAAGGAATTACTTACTAGTGCACCTGTGTTGAAGATTGCTGACCCAAATGAAATTTTTGTGGTATGTAGAGATGCATGTAAGGAAGTACTTGGGGGAGTCCTCACACAAAATGGAAATTCCATTGGATATGAGTCCAGAAATATTAAGGAACATGAGAGGAACTATGCCACCCATGACTTGGAACTTGCTTCCATTGTTCATGCCTTGAGGATGTAAAGGCATTATCTCATGGGGAATAAATTTGAATTAAGGACATAACACATTGGCCTGAAGTATCTTATTCAAAAACTGACCTTGAATGTCAGGCAAGCAAGATGGCTAGAATTTTTAAGTGAATATGACTTTGATATCAAGGATATCAAGGGAAAGGAGAATAAAGTTGTTGATGCACTTAGTAGAAGAGTGCATACCATGCATGCTACTGCTATCAGTATGCATCAGTCAGACTTGAAGAGTAGAACTTTAGATGGTCTTGTTACATACCAGCATTGTCTACAGGTAAAGAAAATATTACAGCAAGGAGATGTACATAAGAAAATAAAGGAGTATGAGGTAAGGGAAGACAGATTACTCATGCATAAAAATAGAATCTATGTTCCTAGTTCTGGAGAACTGAGGAATTTGGTACAGAACGAAACGCATGATATCCCTTATGTTGGGCATCCTGGTTACCAGAAAACAATTACAGCAGTAAGAAGCCAGTTTTTTTGGCCAGGAATGAAGAAGGATGTTGTTGATTACATTGCTCGATGTATGGAATGTCAGAAGGCGAAGGCTAAGCATAAGCACCCAGTGGGTTTGCTACATCCATTGCCAATCCCAAAGAAGAAATTGGAAGTGATCACCATGGATTTCATCATAGGATTACCTAGAACAAATAAGCAACATGATTCAATCATGGTGGTGTTTGACAAATTAACAAAGGCTGCTCATTTTGTGCCTGTGAGGACAATGCATACATCGACTAATATTGCAGAAATTTTCATGAAGGAAATTTCTAGGTTGCATGGGATACCTAGGACAATTGTGTCAGACAAAGATACAAAGTTTACCTCCAATTTCTAGAGGGGATTGTTTAAACGATTTGGCACAAATATAAACTTTATCACAACATATTATCCCTAGATAGATGGGAAAACAGAGAGGGTCAATCAAATAATTGAAGATATGTTGATGATGTATGTGATGGATAAGCCATCTAGGTGGGAAGATTACTTACACTTGGTGGAGTTTGCATATAATAATGGGTATCAAGCTTCATTGAGAATGATCCCATTTGAATCCTTGTACGGTAGGAAATGCGATACTCTAGTAAGTTGGGACAACCCAACAGATAGAGTGGTACTTGGGCCAAAATTGCTCAAGGACATGGATGACCAGGTGGTCAAGATCAAGACAAATTTAAAGGCAGCTAAGGATAGACATAAAGTTTATGCAGACAAGAACAGGATAGCTAGAGAATTTAAAGTAGGGGAGCATGTACTTTTGAAAGTGAAGCCCAAAAAAACATCTTTGAAATTGGTAGTTGTACAAAGTTGGCAACCAGATTTTGTGGTTCATTTGAAATATTGGACAAAATAGGGCCAATTGCATACATGATTGCATTTCCTGCTTCCATGAATGTGCATAATGTATTTCATGTCTCTTTACTAAATAAATATGTACATGATTGTTTATGGATAAATTCGTGAGTGCGGACACAGACCAATCTCCCCAGATCCACCTGGATCTGGAACAAACCGTAACATAATACTACTCTTTCCCTAGATCTAGCTATTGAACGACCTAAGAGAAGTGGATGGTGTTCATACCTTATAAAATATCTCCTTTAATATATGTTGTTCCTTGCTCTGCTCCGATGCTCTTGTGTCGTTCAATCACAACAACACAAACCAATCACAGCAAAGGCATTAATATATTCAATACCTAGTCTATACATGTGATCAAGGAATCATGTAATAAGATGACATCATCATTATGGGAAA
>ML781059.1:517366-548418 GCA_009831015.1 Picea engelmannii
TTAGTTACTTGGATAGGGAATGATCCCAAGATATCTGGAAAGTCAGTATTTTGCCAACCATTCGAAATCCAACTCACCCTTCTAGAAGATTCCTTCTAGAAGGATCGAGAACTTATTCATTTTCTTCCTTTAGAAACATGTCCTCACCCTAACCATTAACACAGTGCGGAAAGTCCGCAATCAAGCTGAATGCAGCATGCGGAAATTAAGGATTCCCGCAGGAGAGTATATATGCAGCCTGCGAACTATTTCCAAAAATGTGATTTTGAGAAAATGATAAGTGTAGCCTTCTTCTGGAAAATGTTCTTAATGAAGAGTTTGATCTTCCATCATCATGACATAATCATATTATCATCTTGATAACCAAAAATGTGGATAACAATGATCCTAACCATGTTATTGATTGACATCTGATTCAGGTAGAGACAAAGGGAGATTTTCAGGTTCAGCCAGTGTAGGTAGTGGACTGAAAAGTCAAAATGCTTTGGAATCGAGTTATAGAGCTGGTAAAAGTTTAGTGGAACTGCTACGGTCCTAGAGATGCTACCTGGGAGAATGAATATGCCATGCAGGCAGAGTACCCACAACTTTTTGAATAAATTTGATATTTTGATCTCTATTTTGTATATGCACTGAGGATAGTGCCAAAATAAGGGGGAGGGGATGTAACAAACCAGGTTCTGAATCCCCATTTCAAATAATGTATTGTTACAATGATGAGAGGCCAGAGTGCCCAAACAATTATTAAAAGGCCAGTGTGCCCAAGAAATGTAATGTTTTGATCATTATTAATAATAAACACATTGTTGGCTTCTAGACGGACAAGGAATATAGTTATAGGGGTCTATGATTCCACAAGAGAGGGGGCTTGAGGGGATAAGTGTTTATTCCTATGTTAATTACCCTTTTTTCCTAAGGGAGGGGATCAATTACGTGAGCTTCTTGGGCAAGGCCAGGAGGTTCTTGATTCCCCACAAAGTTACTTAAATCCACCTTGGGTCTGATGGGGGGGTTCGACTGATGGATTGTTCACTAATTTCCTGTATGTTCATTCATTTCCCTCATGCACTTCCATGCACGCACTTACCCATTCATTGATCCATCCATCATCCACGTCTTGGCTTGGGAAAGGGAACCAAACTACTGAAGAATTATCCATGAGAGAGTTGGTTGTAATGGTCACTAGTGCAATCCATCCATGACCTGGGGCCTGCATGTCTGAGATGCATTGGCCCGTGCCCTGTTTTTCTCACAACTGGGAGTCCTGAGAGTTACAAATTTGAGATTATGGACTAGCTATGCTAGAGGACCCAAAATAAAGGAGAGGGATTTCCTGAGGGACTACGTGGCAGAGAAGGGTGGAGGTCCATTCTCTTAGGGCGGTACAGGCTGAGTACAAGAGAGTTGGGTACTTGGATTGTTGTGGGTGTTGGGAAACCTGTGAGAGATTGAGAGATGACTGGTTTGGGAACCCAAGTACACTCTAGAATTGTCCTTGTCGATTCATAGCCCTGGCTCGGGGGTGACACTGCTGTTGAGATTTTGAGCAGTGGTGTCTACAGTTGGGTGGAACATCCTTGGTCTGCATCTAGTTGGTGTCATGTTCCATAAAGATAAGTGCTCTCTGTTATGGTATCATTTACATGTATATGAATGTATTTATGTTGTATATTTAATTATAGTTTAATTGAATCTTTATACTATACATGTTTGCTGACTACTACTGTGCATGTTGTTTAAGTATTTTCTTTTATGCATCCTTAAATTTTAAAAAGGTATCGTAAGAGAAAGAAGTCCAAGGGAGGCCTTGAAGGTAGCATGCCCCGACCTGTGGGTGGCTGGGGATGTTACATGGTAACAGAGGATTACTCCTGCATTTTTAGGAGGAAGAGCATATTAAAATAGAGGATAAAATTCACTTTTTCAAGCAACAAATTTTGGGTTGTATTTCCGATCAAACCATAAAGAATATTTCAAAATCATTAAAAACCCACTTCCATAATGGGTCCATTTACCTTGAATGCAAGAATTTTTTGTAATTTCTCAACAGTTTGGGAGAAAGCCTCATCTGATTAGAACTAGTAAGATCATATCCAAATTCTACACAGAACATATGATTTGATTATAGGTGGAAAAGTATTTAAATAAGTCAACTACACATCCCAGATTTTCAGGCACTCGACTTCAATTTTCCAAGATCTTATGCAAAAGATCATAGATTGTTATTATTTTAGTATATTGTTATGATTATTTCCAGGACATAAGAAGAGGCTGTTATTGTACTCTATTATAAAGAACCATTATTTCAAATGTAATAAGGGGTGGGGGAATTCCTCTTGCAAGGAAGTTGGGTTCAATTTTTTTGGTGCTAAGGAGCATTTTTTTTTACCTAGATTGTAATGCCTGGAATTCACTGCATTTTGCACTCAATGGAAAAAGCATTCTGATGGTTATACTATCTATTTCTTATGTTTTTTTTCTTCTATTTTACTTTAATGCAATTTGAATCTTTTGCAAAGCATTTGATTTATCATGTTCATGTTAAATTGCAGTAAAGACTTTGTTGCTTTCTCAGCTGTCACAAGATTTGTGTTTAAGTATTTATTTCTTGTTACTAAATGATATTCGGGATCATGAGTATTCTATGTAAGTGAAAAGATTGTAAACTTGCAACTTATTTTTCTTCTATTTAATCTCATTATCTATCTGATCAGACTAAATTTAAACATAGAAGATATGCAATAGAATAGAGACATAGATATATGTGGTTCACCCAGTGTGGGATACGCATACCAGATAAATTTGTAGGTCCTCCCTTTTTATTATCCAGCAAAATGAAGGGATACAACCTACAACACACCTGCTATAACTTCCTCTTCTTTCTCTCACAGTCTCCTCTCTCAGAATACACTATTCACAATAACACACATCTACAATACAATTCCTTCATAAGAGAGGGTTTCCTTGTAGGGAAAAAAACCATACAATAACTTCTATTGTCAGATCTATGACATTATAATGAATGGTCTAGATTGACTACAAAATTACAATATTTTACAAGGATTTTTTTCCCAAAATTTCGCTTCAGGGGCGCTGCCCCCTAATTCCCCGCAAGGGGGGGGGGGGGGGGGNAGGGGGGGGGGGGGGGAGGATAGAAAAATTGTCATCGCCCCCGCTGGAATTCCATGGAAAAAATTGTGGGGGGAAAATCCCCCCACACCCCCCATTAGGGAATGGGGTCCAAGCACGACTAAAATAAACCTCTAAATCAAAAATATAATCAGGCTCCACAACCAACGATCTCCCACTTGGAGACTAATCACAACAAATCCACTGCTACTTTACCTGTTGGACTGTATTCCACCTTGGAACTAGAAAATTTCTCATCTTCACCTTCATTCTTGAAGGCCAACTGAAACTAAGCAGGGACTTAGTTTCTCCCTGGTTACTCCCTTTGTTAACATGTCTATAGGATTCTGGATAGTCTATATCTTTTCCAACTTCAAATGTCCATATTCCAAGGAGAATCGTATGAAATGGTACCTGAGTTGTACATGCTTAGTATTTGAATGGAAGGATGAGTTCTTTACAAGATGAATGGAACTCTCACTTTCATAATACAACCTATTATTCTTTTCCTTCTTTCCCAATTCCTCAATAAACCGTTGTAACCAAATTATTTCTTTACTAGCCTCTGTAGAAGCAACATAATTTTATTCTATTTTTGAAAGTGCAACAACCTTTTTTAGTTTTGAAATCCAACTTACTGTTTTTCCACCTACAGTAAAAACATACCCTTTGGTGCTCCTCCTGCAATCTTTATCACCTTCCATATATGAATCAACATATCCTTATAGAACAGTGTCTGAACCTCCAAAACATAATGTATGAGTAGAAGAACCTCTCAAATACCTGAGAATCCACTCCACTGCCTCCCAATGTTCTTTACCTGGATTGTTCATATACCTGCTCACAAATCCCACTGCATGTGCAATATTTGATCTTGTGCAAACCATTGCATACATCAATCTTCCAATTGTTGATGTATAAGGGACCCTGGACATGTATTCTATATCCTCCTATGTCTTTAGACACATTTCCTTGGTTAATTTGAAATGGATGGACAAAGGTGTACTAACTAGTTTTTCATTCTTCATTCTAAACCTCTCCAACACCTTATCTATGTACTCACCCTATGACAATGTCAATTTGTGATTTTTCCTGTCTCTTGTTTTTCTTTTACCAAGGATTTTCTTTGTAGCACCCAAATCCTTCATCGCAAATGAATTGGATAATTTCTTCTTGAGCACATTTATATCCTACATATTAGACCCTGCAACAAGCATGTCATATACATACAATAGAAAGATAATATAGCTTCCATTTTCTATCCTTTTAAAATAAACACAATGATCATAATGACATCTACTATAACGTTGTTCTATAATAAACCTATCAAACTTCAAATACCACTACCTTGATTCTTGCTTTAGGTGATACAATATATTCTTCAACTTGCATACCAAATTCTCCTTCCCTTTGACCTCATACCCCTGTGGTTGTTGCATAAATCTCTTCCTCCAAACCCCCATGGAGAAAATTTGTTTTTACATATAACTGTTCAAGATGCAAATCTTATACTGCCACAAGACTTAAAATAGTTCTAATTGAAGTCATCTTAACAACATGAGAAAATATTTCAACAAATATATACCTTTCTTTTGTGCAAACCAATTTACAACAAGTCTAGACTTGTGTCACTTTTTTCCTAATTCTTCCTTCAACCTGTAAACTCATTTATTATGCAATGTTGTTTTTCCCGTGGGAAATTGAACCAAGTCCCAAGTTTGGTTATTTACCAAGGAATCCATTTCCTCTTTCATGCCTTGCTCCCACTTCTTTTTAGTTTCTACCTGCATTGCCTCTTCATAACCTTCTGGTTCACCAGAGTCAATCAACAATAAATAATATAATGAAAGAGAGTATCGTTCAAGGGGTATACTTAACCTGGTATATATTCTAACAACACTTGCATCAGTTTGAGGTACCTTTTGCTCCTATTGTTGTACATTTTGATTATTTGGTACCTTTGGATTTTCTTTTTCAATGATCTCATCAAGCACTATGTATTCCAGTTTTTCTTTTTTCTATTTCTTTCCCTGCAATTGATCTTTGTACATAACCTTATCATTGAATATGAAATATATACTCCTAATTATTTTTTTATTTTCATAATCCCATAATCAATAAATAAAATCATTAACACGGTATCCAATAAGGGTGCACTTCTTGGATTTTTCCTCAATGTTTGTTCTATTTTCTTTATCAATATGGACACATGCTTCACAACTGAAAGTCTTAGAAAACAAATAGTTTACCTTTTTACCTGTCCATGCCTCCTCTAGAATTCCACCATTCAAATATCTTGAACTTCCTCTGTTTATTAAGTAAACAATGGTACCTACAACATCTGCCCAAAACTGTAAGGGAAACTCAACATGGAATCTCATACTCCTTGCACACTCCATTATTGTCTTGTTCATCCTTTTTGACACACCATTTTCTTGTGCTGTTCCTTGAACTATCTTCTCTCTATGAATCCCATGGTATGAACAATAATCATCAAACTCCTTGCTACAATATTCACCTCCATTGTCTGATCTAAGACACTTCAACCTTTTTCCTGTCTCATTCTCAACCAAAGATTTCCATTTCTTAAATGTCATAAAAACATCATATTTTTGTCTAATGAAATAAACCCAAGTTTTTCTAGTTTCATCATCAATAAAAGTAACATAATAATGAGAGACACTAAGAGATGATACCTGATCTGGTCCCCATACATCTGTATGCACAAGCTCTAACCTTTCACTCTTATTTTCTTTTCCAACTCTGAGAAATATGACTCTCTTTTGTTTTCCATAAACACAATGCTCATAGAAATCCAAATCAATTTGTTTAAGATCTGGAATTTTTTTTGTTTTTTGAAGTATCTGCATCCCTTTCTCACTCATGTGTCCAAGCCTATGATTCCACAATGTTGTATCCACTCCTATAGAACCTAAAGAGATAGAAGAGTCATTATTACCAGTACATAAATACAATGTACCTACCTTCTCTCCTTTTTATATCATCGGTGATCCTTTGGTGACCTTCCATGCCTTATGTGTAAATATGGATATACAACCTTCACTTTTCAACTTCCCTATTGAAATTATATTTTTCCTTATATCTAGAACATGTCTTACCTCTTTCAACAACCATTGGTTTCCATTTTTTTTCTTTATTTGTACCTTACCCATTCCAACAATTTTGCATGGTGCATCATCACCCAAATGAACCTGTCCATAATCACCTTGAACATAATCTAGAAAATATTTCCTATGGGGTGTGACATGAAATGAATCCCCTTAATATACTACCCAAGACTCAGAAATATTATCTATAGAAAGAATCAAAGCATCTTGTAACACATCACCTCTTACATTTGCTTCCTGATTTTTCTCGTGCTATCCATCTCTTTGTTTCTTTGGAGCACTGTTGTGTTTCTTTAGATGTTCTTTCTTCCCACAATTCCAACACTCTAGCTTTCCCATTCTAGATTTGGATCTTCCCTTCCTAGAATTCTAGTGGTTCCATGAGCCCTTTCCTCTATCCTTTTGTCTTTTCCTCTTCTCCATAGTCAATGCATTACCTGATGTCTCACTTGTGATTTTCCATTGCATTTCCTCGCTAAGGATAACACCAACAACATCATAAAATTTTAGAGTGTTTGAACTAGAGACAGAGTTACTTACAACCATGAACAAATCATTCCAGATTTCTAGCAATGAGCACAATATTATAATATTCCTGACCTCATCGTCAAAGTCCAATTTTACAGAATTAATAACTATATTAAATTCATTTAAATGATCTGCAACAGACCCACCTTATAACATATTCATATTAAATAATCGCTTCATTAGAAATACCTTATTGGAGGATGAGGGTTTTTCATGCAGTTTATCCAATGCATCCATCAACTCCTTCATTGTCTTTTCTTTTGAAATATTGAAAGCCATCGATGCTTCCAGGATCAACTGTATCATTCCTAGTGCCTTTCTATCAAGAACCTCCCATTCTTCATCCTTCATGGTCATCGAATTATTTGTTATTCCACCCAATGGTAGGAATAAATCCTTTTGATATAAATAATATTCCATCTGCATCTTCCATAACTAGTATTTTTGGTTGCTAAATATATCGACCCTAAACTTTCCATCTTCCACCATTTCTCCCACTCGAACTAGGAACCCTCTTTTCCTGCGAGTTACCTTTCACTCAGATACCAGTTGTTAGAAAATCAGGACTGCGGAGCAAAAAAATAAAAAAAATGTGGAAATAAAATACAAAAGATACACAATACAATAGAGACACAAATATACATGGTTCACCCAATGTGGGCTACATGCACCTGATAAATTTCCAGGTCCTTCCTTTTTATTATCCAACAAAATGAAGGGATACAACCTACATAACACCCACTGTAACTTCATATTATTTCTCTCACATTCTCCTCTATTAGAATACAATATTCAAAATAATACACAACTTCAATACAATTCCCTCATAAAATAGGGTTTCCTTCAAGGGAAAAAACCCTAAAATAACTTCTACCATCAGATTTGCGACCTTATAATGAACGATCCAAATTGACTACGAAATTACAATATTTTGCAAGGAAATTTTCCCCAAAATGTCACTTTAGGGGCGCTGCCCCCAAATCCCCTGCCAGGGGGGGGACAAAAAAATTGAAGCCACCCCCCCCTAGACCCCCTTGGAAACAATTGTGGGGGGGAAATCCCCCACACACCCCCCGTTAGGGAATGGGGTCCAAGCACGACTGAAACAAACCTCTGAATCAGGAAGATAATCATGCTCCATGACCAACACAATGTTTTACTATAGATGATAATATAATCAAAGAAAAATAAGACAAAATGATGGAGAAAAGGATGAAATACATGATTCATGAGACTTTGGAAAGTGGATGGGGTATTACACAGACCAAAGGGCATGACCAAGAACTCATAGTGGCCCTCATGAGCGTGAAAGGCCATCTTGGGAATGTCAACCTATTTCATATGTATTTGGTGGTAACCAAAATGAAGATCAATTTTACTAAAGTAGTGAGCACCACTCAATTCATCCAATAGATCATCAATGACAAGAATGGAAAACTTTTATTTGATGGTGAGTTTGTTGAGAGCATAAAATTCATGACACATGTGCCACACACCTAATTTCTTAAGGACCATGACCACATGAGAATAATAGGGGTTGGTACTATGGCAGATGACACTCTCATCAAGCAGCTTTTGAAAAATTTTCTCAATTTCATTTTTCTAGGAAAATGGATGACAATATGGGTGGACATTGGGAGGAAGACTTCCCATAATTAGAGGAATGGAATGATCATGAACACCACGGGAAGGGGGAAGGCCATGGGGAGTGGAAAAAAGTGTGGTGTTTGGAAAGTATAGATTGTAGGTCAGGGTGCATTGATGGTGTCTCAACTGCTTGAATGGGATTGAGTTGGGAAATAATGATGGAATTGCCTTTTCTGAGGAGCTTTTCCATTCAATGGGAATTGATGATCTCAGGGGAGCCTGCTATGATGCATTAGAACCTATACTTTTGTCCGTCTTGTTGAAACTGCATGGTCAAATCCTTATAATCCATGAGGAAGGGATTGCGGGTGCATAACCATTCAACACCTAACACAATGTCATAACCACCCATGTCGATAGAGAACATATGAGACTTCAGGTTGTACTGGCCAATTTGGAGATGCACATTTTTACAATTCCCTCCACATTTCATGGAACCTCCATTGGCAGTCATGATTTGAAAATTGTTGAATGCATGGATATAGCAATGGGTTTCTTGAGAAATGCATCGATGAATGAAATTATGAGTGCTACCACTATCAATTAGGATGAGGACCTTCTGTTTTTTAATGTAGCCAATTAGATTGAGGTTTTTTGGAGAAGAGAATCTAGTGAGTGCATTCAAGGAAATGATTGGTTCAACTTCTGGTGGATACTATGGCAGAGTGATAGGAGCTAGCTCAGGTAGCTTGGATACATGAGAATCCTCGATCTCATCTTCAAAAACATCCTCAGAAATGGCCATGAACAATTTTTGTTCCTTAGACTTGTGCTCCCAAAAATATTTTTCATCAGAATTATAGAAAATACCTTTGAGTTGGAGTTCAACCATTTCTGCTTGGGTTAATTTTTGGATCTTGAGAGGAGTGGGATGAGTGGCAAGAGTGGGAGGGTGAGGGTGTGGAGGGAAAAAAGGTTTGCGGTGTTGGGAAAAAATAACCGGTTAGGCTTCCTTGGCTCTTTGAGTTGCTTCCAACCAAGTCTAGGGGTGGGTCATGAGGACTTGGGCTCGGATGTCATCCTTGAGGCAACTGATAAAGAATTCTCAGAAAAAATTGTTAGACATTCCCTCTGTTCTGAAATCTAATTTCTCAAATGCAGCTATAAACTCTTCCATTGCACCCAACTATTTCAATTTGGTCAGACGACCTAGGGTATCAATGCTAGTGTTAAATCAGTCATAAACACTTCCAGTGTATGAGTGTCAAAGAAGTCATAAAGTTCAGCCAAAAACTGGGTCCAATCCACATATCCTTGGCATAATTTTTGACACCATTTCCACCACTGCCAACATTTAGGGTTCAAATAGAGGACACTATAATGAAGTTTGGCCAAGTCATTAGTGATTCCATGCAAAGAGAAGTAGTGTTCCATTTGAGTGACCCAACCAGTGGGATTCGATCCATAAAATTTGTTCACCTCCACTCATGGAATATGCAGATCATGATGAAAAGGGTTGGACTAAAACTACTAGGAATTGGAGGAAGTGGTACATTCGAGGTTAGAAGGTTGGTCAGATGAGGAATGGAGTCCATAAATGGGCAGTTTTTCTAGGACCTTAGTAGCAAATGAGTCAAGCTAAGACTCAATTCCTCTTTCAACTAGTCCATTTTGGAGTCAATGTGGGTAGCTATGCAGTTTTGAAGGTCTTGGTTGCGAGTGTTGGCCATGGTGAGGAGAAAACACAGGAAGAGGTGGGAAATAAAGGTGCGTGAAAAGGGTAGGTGGGTATAGTGAAAAAAAAGGATAATAAATGATAGGTATCGCTGTGATCAATATTAAAAGAGGAGTCTAATGGAATAGGTCCCAAGTAGGGGTTTCAGAAAGGGGGTCAAGACTAGAGGAAAAAAATTGCTAAAAAATGATAGGCATTGTTCCGATCAGGATGAAAAGAGAATTCTAATGGGATAGGTCTCAAATAGGGTGCAGGCATGCCCTAATTTTTTTTTTTTACTCCTATGGAGTTATACTCTGATCTAAAGAATACTACAGTGTTGAAAGGCCCAAATTATTAACAAGAAAAAATGTGTAGTAATTTCGCAACCAAAATACAAGAGGTAAAGTTGCACGGTAATAGACCTTGTATGTTCTGTATTCAAGGAATTTGCAAATAAGGGTTTTACCTATGCTATATCTCTCTGATATATATGCAAGGTCCAACAATAGTACTTGACCCAATATCTTAGGGAACCAACTAAGGAGGCTAGACCATGCCCTTAGTCATACTACACGACTACCCAGGTGCTAGATAGTATCGTCCCAAGTACTATTCTCGATGGCACTATAGTAATCAGGCGGCTGATTGGTTTATCTACAAAGGGCTTCAGGATATCTAGGCCAATCTGTATACAGGTGTTGTCTGATGCGCTACCACTTGAAGCGGTACCAAAAAGGGTTACAAGGGTGGCCAATAATGTGCACTTGAGTACCACTTGTATTTCCTGCATGTATGCTTCCTCGACTGAGGATTTGTGCACTGAATGACATATCTATGTAGATTTAAGACGTCAGAATACGTCTCTGCCTTGAAAAAAATAACCCACAATTTTTTTCCAAGGAAAGTGATCTGATACCACTTGTGAGGTACCAGATCTAGTATAATAGCCGAAAATATAAATATTGCAGAGAATAACAACGAAACAACATAAATGAAACCATGAAACCAAAATAATACCTTTATTGGTATGAAACAATGTTCACTTGCCTCTTCGAGGGGGCAACCTCCAGTAGAGAAACGCTCTATTACAATTATTCTCAAGACAAAACTTCTCATGACTCCTACTCTTATTTATACTAATTCTATCTTCTAAAGATCATTCTAGAGGAAGATCCTTCTATAAGTGAAAACTTCTATTAGTTATTCTTAGATTGACTTATTCCAATTTATTAAATAGGCCTTATTAACTAATGTTGACCTTTCTTACATAGAAATATATTATTCTACCTACATGAGGAGTTAGGGAGGTTAGGTCCCTAACAACTTCCCAACAATCAAGAGCACCTCCCACGTGAATATTATGGATTGAATTAAGGGAAATTTGATTGGTTTTACTTTGCTAAACACTCAACTCCCATCTGATTCTCTCTCTTCTTTCTTCTCTACATGGAAAAGTATGCTACCCATTTGTCTGTGTCTCTTTCCCATGAAAACAAAATTTTATCTCTTTTCATGCAGTTGTGGTCACCCACATTTTCCCTGGGAGATACTTGCCCCATTCCATGCATATTCTACTAGGAGGAATTCTCAGGAACCATCCCATAATTTCATAATTATGGGAAGGATCCATTTCAACTAACTAGGTTTTTCTGATTAAATGATTTGGGATAGGGAAAAAATGAGTGACATATTTTCAAATTGAAATTAGAAAAACTAGTCTTGGAAAGGGTGACTTGGAATTATTTATAAGGTAAACCCCAAACCCCACTCACTACTCCCTACTCATGGTATTATGGTCCCTATAGGAAATCATGCCTCAATCAACTACTTGGCATATTTTTCATTAATTAAAATAAGAAACACGTGCATTGTTTTATAATTACCCAATTCAACTTGGCACAATAAAGAAATATTCATGCCAAATCATAATAACACTAAACATAATTAATTACAATAAATCAGGGGGTCAAAATTGGTACATGAAAAATTGAATATCTCTTGGATTTGGGACAAAATCATTAAGAAATATAGTGAACAATTGGCCTTAAAGAGGAGGTGAAACAAAACCCTCATCTAAATAATGATTAAGGTCTCTTAGAGTTGTAGACGATTAGGTAGTAGAAACAAATAAATAGCAATAAGGGACTTAATAAGAATAAAAAAACCTACATTCCTCATTCTCTAGGAGACAAAAATGGAGGACCATGAACCATTTAGAATAGGAAGGAAACAATGGAATTTAAGAGAGAGAGTAGTAGTCAACTCAAGAAAATCTTCACGTGGTTTGTGTACTTTATGGAATAGACGAGAATGACAATTATAACTCTTTCTTAACTCCTCAAATTGGCTTCTAAAACGTCTCACAGATATTCTCTCTGGTAAAAAAATTAATGTATTCAATGGATATATTATAATAAACCTAGTATATTACATTTCTTATTATTTAATAATATGTTATAGATTTGTTATTATGTAAATAAGCCATGACCCCTCACTGATACAGTCCCATAGATCTATGCAATGTAGTTTACAAGATAATCTCCAAAGTCATAGCCAATATATTGAAACCCCTCCTACCTAGACTGATTTCACAAGAATAAGAGGGTTTCATGGAAGGAAGATAAATCATGGACAACATCATCCACACCCTGAAAATTCAGAGGAGAGGGGGAATGATAATACAATTGGACCTAGTAAAATCTTATGAAAAAATTAGCTGGCACTACATGGTCAAGAATCTGGAAGCCTTTGGTTTCACCCAACACTGGATCAGTTGGATTTTCAGCCTAGTGTCCACGACAAGTTAATCACTCCTAATAAATGGAGCCCCAACTAAACCTTTCTAGCCTACGAGAGGAATCCAACAAGGATACCCTCTTTCCCCCTTCCTTTTCATTCTGATGATGGAAGGTCTTAGTTGAAGCATAAAAAGCGCAACAATAGCAGGAGAAATAACATGCATCAAACCCTTCGAAAAATGCCCTACTTCCACACACCAACAGTTCATGGAGGAAACCTTACTCCATGGTACATGCACAGTCAAGGAAGAAAAATATTATAAAATAATCTTACAAGATTTTGGGGAATCCTCAGAGGCCAAGATCAACCATTCCAAATCTATGATCTACTTCTTCAACACCAACCCAGCCATCCAAAGAAACCTGGACAATATTTTGGGGTTTGAACACAAAACACTCCCAACCAAGTACTTGGGAATTCCCCTGATAGACAGAGCATACACAATGTCAACATGGGAGCGAGTGATCAACAAGTTATAGGAGATGGTGAAAAACTTGACATACAGATCCCTCAATCTAGAGGGGAGACTCATATTGACCAGGTCGGTTTTGCAAGCAATTCCAACCTATATGATGTCCATATTTCCAGCCCCCAAAGGAATACTACAAAAACTAAGAACCATCCAAAGGGACTTCCTATGGTGTGGAGCATAAAAAAAGAAAAAATGTGCCCTGGTGGCCTAGGAGAAGGTCTGCAAACCAAAAAGCAAAGGTGGCCTGGGGCTACAAGACCCACAAGTAACCAACAATGCATACGGGGAGAAACTCTGGTGGCGATGGGTCAAACAAACTTCTACATCATGGTTAAACCTCTGGAAGGCCAAGTATGCCCCAGACATAAACAACCAAGACCGAATCCACTTTAGGGGCACCAGGGAGGGATCAACCATCTGGAATCTAGCTTGGCACAAAAAAACATGGATCTAGATACACAACTTTTGGGAAGTGAGGAATGGAAAAACAACTGGATTCTGGGAGGATGCTTGGCAACAGGAACCCATAATGGAAAATCTAGATAAGGAGGAACTCCAATAGGACATGACCACGTAAGGAAAAACTAGAGTCTACCATTACTGGAAATAGAAAACAGATCGCAACAGATGGAGAATCTGGGACAATCTCAGTTTGAAAAATAGAGAACGGGCTGCAACAAGCGTGAAAGAGGTGGAGGAGCAACTGGGGAAAAGGAAAATTTTAGTCTCAGAAGAAGAGGACCAACTAATATGGAGACAAAAATATGGTGGGGAAATCAAATTGAAATAAGTCTGAAATTACATTGTGGACCAAGAACAAGAAGATCCAGTGCAACAATGGGATAAGCTTTGGAACAACCCCCAATGGCCAAAAATTAAAATTTTCTAATGGTTAGTACTTCACAAAAGAATCCTAACTTGGGAAAACCTAAGAAAAAGGAGATTTATCGACCCATCACGATGCCACCTCTGTCAATCTAAGAAAGAAACAATGAATCATCTTCTCAACGAATGAAACTACACAACAGAGATATGGGACTGGGCGGCAGGTATCTTTTGACAGTCCAATAGGATCTGAGGTAGAATTTGTGTAACCATCAATAACTGGAATGAGAATTACAGTGAAAATGAAGAGGCGAACCTCTATTGTACTCTCATTCCAGGGATGATTGTATGTGTAATATGGAAATAAATTAATCGATGCATCTTCAGGAATGAAAGTTGGCCGGAAGGGAAACTCAAGGAAACAATAATCTCCCTGATAAGAGAAATGGTGCAGATCTGCAACTGGTAGAAGGGAAGAGAACAACTCATAGGCTAGGACTCTCAAATCCTAGATGTTTTTCACTCGAAAGATGGGTGCAAATAAACTCAAGTATGGAAGCCACCACAACTCCAAATAGGTGAGCGTAACTAGAATCCCCCTCCAGCAGGGTCCCTCAAGTTGAATTTCGACGGGGTGTCAAAAGGAAAACAAGGAATGACAGGAATGGGAGTAGTAATCAGGGATAGTGAAGGAAATATAATTCAGTTGTACACTGGGAGTATGGGAAACTCAACCAACAACACCACAAAATTCGGAGCCCTGGAGACTGGTCTCGAGATCCTAAGATGCGAAAGGATGAAAAACACCATCGTGGAAGGTGACTCCACACTGGTTATCAAAATAGTGAAGAGAATCCAAAATGTCACTAGAGTGGGTAAAATTCAGAGGCACTAGAGCTTAGCACACTCCCTGCAAAAAATCCAGGAGAATCTACAGACGATGAATACAGTGGAGTTTCACTGGGTACGCAAGTCATCAAATGGATTGGAAGACATAATCGATAATAAGGGGGTTAGCAAGGAAGGACCAGAATGAGACACTAGTTGGAGTAAAATCCCAAATAGTCAATTCATAACAGAATGCATCCAACTTGTGACAAAATACAGTGATGACAACCTAAGTACGGATGGCCACACCGAGGAAGGAGATGCAAGGCTAACTAGTAGGCATGAAGGATCTAGGAAGAATTTGATTTCCCATCACTTGATCACAAGTTGCAATGTAGAATCAGACCACACAACGGATGAGGGTACGACACCAAGGTCCTGACAATAGAAGGAAGTACAGGGGTAGTTCGTGGGAAGGCAGAGAAGGTAATCAACAGGTCACCAATGATGAAGGGAAAAAGGTGTTGCCATGGACAAGTATGGATACACCTCACCCAAGTACAAGTACGGGGAGTAGCATAGTTGTTTGTACAACGTGCAGGGGCAAGGGATGGTGTAGAGGTTACAACCGGGTCATCATGAGCACACATACCGAGATAAGGAATAAGGATCAGAAGGTACATTGCTATGGGAAGACCATGATTTCTAGGACGATCCCGCAGCTAGGGAAACCCCATAAGAGAAGAAGCACCAGGAACAAAAACAGACAGGAAAAGAGAAACTACAGGAACTACCACATAAAATGGGGAGGTGTATATAGGAACATGAGGAGACTCCAAGGAAAAAACTACCACAAACTAGCAGAGATGGTTCGTACGAAGAAAAGTCACAGTAAGAGAATCCCCCAGGGGAAAGAACCTCTGAAAATCCCTCGAAGGATTACAAGGATGGAACAAGAAGTCAGAGAAGCCAAGGGCACCTTTCATACGCTGGTCGAACCAAAGGGAAAAGCAATCATCACCAGGTGGGAGAAAGAAATCAACAGTAAACACAAGGGTAAATCTTGGAAGGAACTGATTCAGGAAGCAGACTAGATAAGGGACCCAAGAGCCACACAGCCTAGAGTAACCCTCTACCACAAAACGGTGGAGGAGGCGTGGCAAACAAATATTTTAATAGGAAATATGAGCTTTGAAAGGACAGATGCCAGATAAAAGGATAACAGGGACCACAAAAAACTACTTACAGAGATCCTAAGCAGCATCAACAACCTGGAAGCTAGTACAAAATGGCTAGTTGAGGACCAGAGGGACCAGAAGAAGAAGATGGAGTGAATGGCAACCCAATTCCACCTATACTTGTGCTACATCCATCACATGGACATCATGCCAGCAGACCGGAATGGATCCCCAACCTGTATCAAAAAGACTCGCACGATGGTCCAGCAGGATGAGAACACGGATAGGAAGGATGAAGGAAAAATACTTCTCATCATCCTGGACTAGCCCTGGGTCAGCAACTGGTCAAGTCCTATTTCTTAGCGTAGGGTCAACATCCTTTTATATGTTGCGTCTTTTTACATATATGTTTTTGTTTAGCCCTTCAAAATTGAAATGCTAGGGCTTGGTCGGTTTCCCAAGGTTGAGGCCCATCCATACCCCTCTGCTTTCTTAGAAAACGCAACTCCAGAACCCCTAGTATGGTTTCCGTTTTGGAAGATCAGGGAGTCCCCCCTCTTTTTGTACCATAATCTCTTTTAGTAATACAGGAATCTAGACTCACTTACAAAAAAAAAGTTATTATGTAAATATGAATTATAATGTAAACGATAATTCAATGATAAGTCATGACCTTTGGAAAGAGAATGACTTATCATTCACCATGTGTATTTATATACATGTATTGTATTTCATATGATGTGAAGTAAATATGTAAAATGAATAGAAAATAAATATTATTTATTATGGAAATATAGAATTATGTTTTGTATTCATGATGTTCTCATGAAGTTGACCACTGAATCCACTTCATTTGGTATCAGAGCGAGTCTCGATTTGAATTTTGGCCAATCCCATCTTTTTAGAGTTTCTCTGAGAAATCCAGGTCTTTGACCACGCTAGGGAAATTTTACGTTAAAAAAATATCATCAAAAATTACCATTGAAGAAATAATCCTCCCGGTGCCAAAAAATTAGAAGAAGTTGGTACTATATATCAATAAGAAGAAGAAACAAATAATAAAGGAAAAAAAGGGAGAACAAAAAAAGGGGGGGGGATTTAAAATAAAATTTTTGAAAGAAGAAGGAAGATTAAATTTTGATTCTATTGTTGGTGGTTTACAGGCCCATGGTTTTGGTAAACCATTGGCCCATGGTATTTCCCTACCATATAAAAACAAATTTACATTGATAACTTTTTACAACTTTGTATATACATGTCTTTTGGAGTAATATTAATTCAACCAATGTCAAAAGATATTTTAGTAAAGTGATAATGCAAATAAATATATATTTATGAAGGAGAAATATGTTGAATAATTGGAAAAAAAACGTGAACAATGAATTCAATATATAAATCTAGATTTTGGACTAAATTCCCCTTTTGTGAAATGAAGTTTGAGTATATGACAATTTTTAAAAATCACAATCACTTTTGTCCAATTTGTGGGAAATCATTTATTATGGAAGAATATCAAGATAACTCACAAAGGAAATCACTAATATTAAAAGACGAACTAGGAAATTATAAAGACATCAATAGCAAATTACAACTGAAAATTGAGATGGAGAAATATTTTAATGGGTTAACAAAGAAAAATAATCTTTACTTCAAAGAGAGAAATCAATAACTCATCACACAAATTGAAGATCTAAAAAACAAAAAACAAAAAATGGATAAAGAATTACTAGAACGAGAAGAAGAAATATCAAGATTAAAAAATCATAATCAAAATTTACTAGTAAAAATCAGGAAGTCAAAAGACAAGAAACAAGAGAATCAAAATTCAGAACATGAAAATCAAGGTCTCAAGAGAAATTAACCAAAGAAGTGGAAGAAAGTTTCTGCCTAAGGAACCTTAATCATAAATTGATTGAACAAATTAAAAATGTGAAAGATGAAAAGCTAGAGAATTAAGATATTATAAGTGAATTCAAAAAATCAGATAATGAGGAAGAAATTTTATGTGTAAGGATTCATAATTGAAGTTTACTCACACAATCTAAAAATTTAAAGAGTGATAAGAAGTCACTACAGAACAAGTTAGATCAGCCTATCAAAAATGAATCGTTGGTTGATTAAGAGACAATGATTGAAACTATGGAACTAAAGAAGTCTTCACATGTAAACAACACAATTATGGATAAAGGAATTAATACAGAGCCAGTCAAACTTACAACTAAAAAGGATGCAAATCCAACTAATGTAAAGATATATTCAAATGTCGAAGTACAAACAATCCAGGGGTAGGAAGAAGATTCAATTCAAAAAGTTAATCAAGAAAAATTTACAAGTATAAGAAGTAAAGATCAAGTTGCAAGGATGTCTTATCGACATCCTAATGAAAAAAGTCGATACTTCAACCAATCAATGTATCAACCAAAACAAATTTTCGATATTCTAAAGAATATTAATTCCATTACAAGTGGTGATCGAAGTAGAATCTATCAGGGGAGTCAAAACACATCATATTTTTTCCAAGAACCCTATAAACGCATAGCTTCACAGAAGCTCGAATTAGGGTGGGAAGACTCATTTACAATTCGACAGTTTTTCTTAGCTCTTAAAGGATTCTATCATCTCAGGTCCTCAATGATCACTAACTCAAGAATGAAGAATCAAAAGACAACATTACAAGACAGAGAAAGAGATAAGTCTGTTATAACTAAGCTTTGAGGATAAAGCAATTTTATGGGGGGGAGACTTGTAATATACCTAGTATATTACATTTCTTATTATTTAATAATAGGATATAGGTTTGTTATTATCTAAATAGGCTTATATTGTAAATGATAAGTCAAATATAAGTCATGAAATTTGGAAAGAGCATGAATTATAATTTCCCACATGTATTTATATACATATATTGTATTTAATATGATGTGAAGTAAATATGAAAAAATAATAGTAAATAAATATTAGTTATTATGGAAATATGGAATTATGGTTTGTATTCATGATGTTCTTATGAAGTGTACCACTAGATCCACTTCATATATGTCAGTATTCTATAGATAAAAATAAATGTGTTGGAAGTTTCTTATAGATCTAAAAGAGTCAAAAATTTGTTCGAAATAACATATTGGCAAGGGATTTCAACTTTGTTTTGCATAATAAAGAGAAAAGAGGGGGTTCAATCAGGGACCCATCTAGAGAAATGATGGAATATCTAATCCTTGACTGGGACTTGGTATATATCAATATCATAAAATGAAAATACAACTATTCCAATCGAAGGATAGGGATAGTCCATATTGATGTTGGAATAGATAGTTTCTTGGTGCAAAGATACCTTCTCCTTCATTAATTCATTATAAAATACAGAATAATAGCATTGACAGTTTCAGATCATAATCCTATTTATTTTAATATTTAATACACTCTTGATTTCAATCCTCTTCCCTTTAATTATAACCTAGTTTGGACTCAAAGTGAAGGAGTGTTATATGTGATCACCAAATCATGGAGATTTTGGATAAAGGGCGGCTCTGTATCCAATTGGGAGAAAAAAAAATCAAATCGGTCAAAAGTGTCCTAAAATATTGGGTTTGGTCTTCAAATTCCTCTCTTTCTACTAAGATAGATAAGTTAATAGCATAGATGAAGGAATCCCATGCCAAGCTATAAAATGACAAGGTCATTGTTAATCTACAAGAAACTAAACAAGAAGCTCAACATAAACTACAAAGAACAATTAAAAATGAGGAAGAGATTTAATTTATCATCCCACTAGAAAAATAAATGAGAAAACTAGGAATGATTTAAACTTTCCTCATTTTTGTTCCCAGTGCAATGATAAACCATTTAGAGAGACAAATTTTAGGATGGAATGTTAAATCTCATGATCTCCAATCCATTTCTAGAATCTTGCAATTTCCATGTTCAAAAATTGGTCCTCTAAATATTTGGGCATTCCTAGTTGACTACAAAACTCTTATTCACAAGCATGGCATAGTGTTATTGAGAATATTAGTGAAGTGTTCACCTAATGAGACACTCAATGGTTAAATCCATCTTGAATGATAAATATAATTTTTTAAGTCTTCTCTACCCTCGACATGTTTCAGAGTTATGTCATGATGGCGCCAATGGTAGTTATGCATACAATAGATAAGGATATTAGGAAGTTATTATGACAAGTGGGAAAGTAAAAAAACACAAAAATTCATTTGGTGAATTGGAATATGGTTAGAGCCCCCAAGAATAGAGGAGATATATGGATTAAGGAATTGTATTTTATGAATCTAGCAATGGGAGCTAAGATATTATGGAGATTAATTTCAGGTAATCTTAATTGGTGGAAAAACTTATCTTGAAAAAGTACCTCCATGGTATTAGGAAGATATGTATAGAAAATATAGAAGGAAATACAAAAGGGTCATATACTCGGAATATTATTAAATTGACATCTCCTCTTATTTAATCCAAGCTTACTTGGATTTCAGGTAATGGTAAGCAAAACTCTATTTGGAAGGATAGTATCATGGAGAAAAGGCTCTCTCCCTCAACTCATAATTGATCACTTTAAAGATTTGGATGGATGGTGATAATCTTAAAACCTTTTTCAACATCTCAAAGTGGTTGGAAATATTAGACCGTGACTGTTTGGGATGGAACTTAGGGTCCCCTCCTATGTATCTTTGTCATTTCATTACAAAATTTATTTACACTTTGAGTGGGTGAACACCTTGGGATATCCAAACAAAGGATTAAAAAGGTTAGGATTTTTTATAGTGCACTTATAATAAGAGGGGGGGTGAATCAATATAAGACAATCTTTTACTTTTTCAAACATTCATCAACCATAAGAAAACAATCACATATGAGATCTATTAACTGCGGAACATGGAACACAATAAGTTTTTTACTTTTTCAAACATTCATCAACCATATGAATAAAATAACATATGATATCTATTAAATGCATAACATGGAAGAAAATATTTACATGGAAACCCTTTGGGTAGAAAAAAAAAACATCTCTTTATAATTCTTTGTAGGAACCAACCTATTGGAGACACCAATCTCCACTAGTACAAATCCTGGCAGGCACCAACCTAATCTTACAGATCTTCGTAGACACCAATCCCCACCGCTAAGAACCAAATTAGAAAAGAGACACTAATGTCTTTGTTTTAGTGGCACCAGCCTACTCTTACAGATCTTCATATAAACCAATATACTGGAGACACCAATCCCCCACCGCTAAGAACCAAATTAGAAAGATACACCAATATCTTTGTGTGAGATTCACCAACCTTCACAAAGTTTTGTTAATACTTATTCCTTTACTAGGTCTACTTGTCACTTCTTCCTTCACCAAATATACTCACTTCTTTTGCCTTCACTAGGTCTACTTAGTACTTCTGTCTTTACCAGGTCTGACCAAAATTTGAATTTCCAAATGGTAACTTTCTCAAAGATTGTAGTTTTGGTCCTCTTCCCAAGAATCAAATTGTATAGAATTCTATGTATCTAATTTTGCAAATATTATTCTTAAATTTTTATATCAGGTACTTCTATATGTCTCATCTGTTCTCTAAAATTTTCATAGTCTGAAGAGTCCAAAAAAAAAATTTATAGTGAAAATTCCAAGATCACTTATTTGAAATTGATCTCAAGACCATTCAAAAACCCTAATTTCAAAAGAGCATATATCATAAAGTACAGAGAACCACCATCTAAAATTTGTACCACATGTACGCCAATATCTCACCTTCATCTCTACAAAATTTAAACGCCTGAAACATCCTAGAAAATAAGTTATAGAGAAAGTGCGAAGATGACCTGTTTGAAACTGATTTTAGGAGTATTAGAAAACCCTAACTTTCACAAGGCATATCTATGAAAGCATAGAGAACTAAAATCTTAAATTTGCACCAAAGGTACACCAATATCTCTCCTCTGACATTGCAAATTTTTAATGTCTAAAATATTCCATAAAATAAGTTATAGAGAAAGTGCCAAATGGGCCCATTTGAAACTGAATTCGGGAGCATTCAAGAAAACTAACTTCCACATGAAATATATCCAAAATTATTGTGAACCCACATCAGAAATTTTTACCACATTTACACAATGATATCTCCTTTGTCTCTACAAAGTTTCAAGGTATGAAACATCCTATAAACAAATTTATAGTGAAAGTTCAAAGGTAACCACTTCGAAACTGATTTTAGGAGCATTCAAGAGCCCTAAATTCCACAAGGAATATCTTTGATAGTATAGTGGACCAACATATGTAATTTGTACTACATGTACACCAATATCTCTCCTCTATATTTTCCCAATTTCAAGGCATGAAATGTCCTAGAAAAAAAGTTATCACAAAAATGCCAAGATGATATGAAACTAATTTCACAATTCAATCTTTGCTAATCTATTTTTCACACACACACTTTCTCTGAATGATTTATCTTTTATACTTTTTCATGACCCTTCATGAAGGGAAATGTACCTTAATTAAATAATTAATTTCGAATACCATGGGAAAATACCCCAAACCCATGGGTTTGAAACCACCATTTCACTTTTTACTTTTTCACATGCACCTCTTTTTAAATATATTTGTAGACCTATATTTATAAATCAATCTTGGAAATGTTGTGTGTATTGTAATTCCATGATATGAAATCAATGAAAATAATTCCAATGATCTCCCCTTTTTTCATTGATGGAAATCCTACAATGAAACACCTAGTCCAATAGTCATAGAAACAATTATCCCCCTATTTGCAACTCCCCCTCTATATGAAATTATCCCACTTTGAAATCAATGGAAAATGTATGCTTACCCCGAGGTTGTGCTTCTGCTTAAGCAATTAGTGATGAGATGGATATTTCCCTCGAGTTCTTCTTGAGATATTCAAATATCTTTTGGGGAAGGGGTCTTGTGAAAATATTTGTAATCGAGTCTTTAGTGAAAACATATTCCAACTTGACATCATATTCTACTACTTGTTATTTTAAGAAGCAATACTTGATTGGAATATGATTTGCTTTTGAGTGAATAACATGATTCTTTAAAATATTTATTGCACTTGTGTTGTGACAAATTATTGATATTGTGTGATCTTACTCTACCCTAATATCTTTCAAAAATGGCTTCATCCAAAGAACTTTTGTGCAACTTGTTGTTGTTGTTGAAATATTGGTTGTCATTGATGCCAACCCTTGAAGAAGCCCCTACGGTGTGGTTTTGGTACATGAAGTTGATTGAGGAATATGGTCACAAAGGTTGGTGTAGATGCAGGTAATTCACTCATGAATGGATAGTCTTCATCATGTCATTTTTGGTGATAGGTGGTACGCCATGTAGTTCCTCATGGTTGAATATTTATGGCCCTATGAAGTTATAATCCCAGAAGAATGGTCAAGAAGACCCTAGTTAGTTACAAGCCTTTAATGAAAGGGTAAAGTGGTTGTAACAAGAAAAATCTAGAAGCCCTAAGTTCAAGGAGAGAGGTTACCTATAAAAAGTATAAATACACCTCAAGGAGTCATTCACAAGTACATTCACTCACTTATTCTATTGAAAATATTATAGTGAACTAGTGATCTATTTGGAAATTTAGCGACAGAGAATTCTGAGGTAGTGACAAGAGAGGAGTGTGGAGGTTTCGAGGTTATAGAGGAGAGAAAAGTTCATTGAATAAACCCTATTTTGGTTTCCCCCCACAGGTCAGACCACTAGTGTCCCATGAGACACCCCCATAGGTTGCAGTATACCTGTCATGCGAGGCCCCACAAGACAAAATGTATTAGTCCCATGTAACTAAGGAAAATTTGGGGAAAATGCTAGTACCAGGTCCCTGAAGACAAAATATAACTTATGGGTCAACATTTAAGTGTTTCAAGTCAACTAAAAAGGTATTGGGATGTATGTGTATTTGTTGTGAAGGTTATGCGTGATTATGATGTGGTAAATGCGTGAGGCATACTTGGAATATTGGTGAGAATTTGATATATGTTTGAGGTATATCTTGGGCACATGATTGAGTAAGGTATTTTGGTATATCTAGTTCAACACATGGCATGGTTGTTCTGGTTCATATCTTTGAGATGATTTTTCATGGTTGAGGTATACATTTGATGTATGATGGCTTATGCATGAGGGACATGCATTGGTTATTCATTGATGATATGGTACATGCATATACTTGATTGTTGCAATTGTACATAGTACAGGTTGTATTCATGTTTTTACATATGGTACATGATTGGCTACTTATCATTGATGTTGTAGTTTGTATATCTTATTATTTATGATTGATGGATATATGTTGGTACACAGTTGATGGATGATATGGTTCAGGTTTTGGTATAGCACAAGTTGATGTTGATGTTGGAAATCTATTTGAGAGGTGTACTTGGTATATGATCCATGTGAGAGGATCTAGTTGAGCATCGATGACAATGAAAGTTGGATAGGTTTATCAGTGAAAGGTCGATGTGATAGGCTGGATACAGTGATAGGTTGGACACAATGACAAATTGATAGGTTATAGGTTGATGTGAAAGAAGCAGTGGAAGTGATGGTGATAGTGGCAGTGATTGTGGTAGTGACAATTGGTCTACACTTATATTTAAGGGTGACATGATGGGGCAAGGAAAGGGGGTTGTATCCTCCTCCTGGTTGGTGTCGAAGAACACAAGAAGTTGGAGATTCCTTCAAGTTGGAGCTTGGGAATTAGGGGGTTGTAGCCTCATTCTAGTTGGAGCTAGAGAATTCAGGGAGTTGTAGATGCCTTTAGGTTGGAGCTTGTAAATAGGGGGTCATAGCCTCCTTCTAGTTGTATATAGAGAATTGGGAAGTTGGTGCTTCCAATGAATGTAATATTTGATATATAAGAAATCATTTTGTGGTTTTCTCCCACTTGGGTTTCCATGTAAATTATTGTGTATTGTGTATTTGATGTGATGTGATGCTTCTTATGTTTATGTTCTCATGATACATTGATCCTATCTTGTTGGTTGATATATAATGCTGATTAATTTGAAGTTGATACATTTTAGTTAAAAGTGATAAAAGTGCTAATAATGATTCACCCCCCCTCTCAGTATTCCAACAATTGGAATCAGAGTAGGTTCTTCAAGAAGGAATTTAACCACTGGAAGGAGATCATGGAATACACTAATATTGGAGCACCAAGGTTTGATGGAAAAAACTATGCCTTTTGGAGTAAAAGGATGCGAACCTTTTTACAGGAACAATGATTTGATATTTGGCAGTCGGTAGTAGATGGATATGTAGCACCGACCACTCCCCCAACTGAAAATATGGAAATAAACTAAATGAAAACTACTTAGAAGATAAAGGAACCATTCTGAGTAGTCTGGATGATTTAATATTTGTCAAAGTTATGCATTTAAAGAGTGAAAAGGATCTTTGGGATAAACTTCAAAATATTTATGATGGTGACACCAAAGCCAAGGGAGCTAAGATTCAAACCCTTAGAGATAAGTTTGAGCAACTGAAGATGAAGGAAGATAAAAACATTGCATCCTACTTTCTACAATTTGATGAAAAAATGAAAACTATTAGAGATTGGGATAAGAAGTTGATGAGTCAGTGGTTGTTCAAAAGGTTCTAAGATCTCTACCTATAATATTTGATCCTAAGATATCATCTATGGAAGAAAGAACAGACCTTGACAGTTTGAGCATGGATGAGCTACATGGAATCTTCACAACTTATGAAATGGGGATAGAACAAGAGAACATAGTTACGAAGGAAGCAATGTTCAAAGAATCCAAGAAGACGAAGAAGCAAAAAAATGAAAATTCAAAAACATATTGCAGCTGCAACAATGAATCATGGGATGATGAAGAAATGGGAAACTTCATAAGAAAGTTGAAAAGAGGAACCAACAAGTACACAGGTATGATTCCATTGAAATGTTTTGATTTTGATGGTATTGGTCATTTTTTTTATAAATTTCCTTATGCTAAGAATAAAGGTAGGGATGAAGAATAAGATCCTAAGAAGAAAAACAAAAATAAAAAAGGAGACAAGAGAAGGAACAAAAATAAAAGTTTCAAGAAAATTCTCTGCAAAAAGGAAGAAATCTCTTCCTCATACGAGGATGATGATAGTGACAATGATTCAGAAAGAGTACTCTTCATGGTAGTAGAAGATGATGAATAAGATTCTAAGTATTCTGTAGAATATGGATAAGTCGACCTTAGAGAATAATTAATCAGGGCCTTAGACGAACTAGGGAATGGAAGAAAGAAAAGCAAGTCACTTAAGGCTATGTTAAAGAAGAAACAAGGATCTTGAAATTCCAACTCATAAGAAGTATAGAAGATAATAACGAAGTTAAAGATCCAAGTATAGGAATACAAAAGGATTGAAGAAACACTCATAGGTCAGTTAGAAGAAAAGGAGAAGATGATTGAAAGCTTGGAAGGGGAAATAGTCACTTTAAGAAAATATCTACAACAATATAATAACACCAAAATATTGGATGATATCATCATCAGTCAAAGGCCATACTATGATAGTTTTGACTAGGATACAACTATATGCAAAATGAGAAAGGCTAGATCTCCAAGATGACAGAATAGGAAGCCAAACAAAGCACCTATGCATAAATAGTCATAGGTACTCAGGAAGAAAATCACAGAAAAACTAGACCACCTAGAATATTTAGAACACAACAACAACAATCAACAAAATATCAAGAAGAAGAAGACTTTGGAAGAGTTACACCATTCAGAATACCTCCTACATCCAAGTATCAAACTATTTTTCTTGGTTTATGTGATTCTTGCCACAATTTTGGTTACAAAGTTGCAAAATCTATATCCTATTCCAAGAATAGAAGCAACTATGAAGGCCATTCAAACAATAGTTATCTTATAAAGTCACATGAAGCATACAATAAAAATCAAAATAGTTTTGGCTCACTTAGTAATGAGATAGAATGCCACAAGTGCAACAATTTTGGACACATGGCCAAATATTGTAGACTAAATGTTCTTCCAAGGGAACCAAAATAGAATATCAACAGTCCCAAACAGGAACCACAAAGGATATGTATAAGGAAGAAGAATCAATTCAATACCGAAGAATTTTTTCTTTCCCTACAAGCTCAACAAAATAAACATGGATGGTATGTTGACAATGGATACTCAAAGCATATGACAGGTGATAAGGACATGTTTCTAACTCTAAAAAAGTAAAGACATGGATCAATTTCGTTTGGAAATGACAACACAACTAGAATTATAGGAAGAGGTACAGTCAAGCTTGGAAGCAAGGATGACAAGGCATAAAATGTTTTATTGGTTGAAGAATGAAGCACAAAATTCTAAGTGTAAGTCAAATGTGTGATCAAGGACACATACTTTTGTTTGACTCTGAAAAATGTGAGACAGGGAAAGAAAGATCAAGAAATTTTGTGGGCACGACTACAAGAAATCCAAACAACACATATATCCTAAATGAAATTGGAAAGGAAATATGTTGTTTAGGAAAGTAAGATGAAAGTTGGCCTTAGAACAGAAGGATGGGTCACATAAAATTTGATAACCTTGTCAAAATTAGCAGGAGGGAAGTGGTGAAAGAAATTCTTGATATCTCGAAGTCGAAAAACACTCTATGTGAGCATTGTATACAAGGAAAACAAACCAGGACCAAGTTCAAATCAAAAGAGTACTCCACAAAAAAACCATTGGATATTGTACACACTGACCTATGTGGACCTACAAGAACACATGGATTAAATGGTAAATAATACTTCATGCTACTGGTTGATGACTACACATGAATGACTGCAATTTTCTTTCTCAAGAAGAAGTCAAAGGCATTCAAACACTTCAATATATACAAAGAGATGGTTGAAACCGAGATGGAATTGAAAATCAAATGTTTCATATCAGACAATGGAGGAGAATTTATATCAAAGGAATTTATATACTTTTGCAGTGAGCATGGAATAAAAAGACAGTTCTTAGTAGCTAGGCCACCTCAGAAAAATGGAGTTGTCAAAAGAAAGAATAGAACGGTACATGAAATGGACAAAACCATGTTGAAAGGTTCCAAGTTGAGTGACATATTTTGGGCATAATAAGTACATACAATAGTTCATGTCCTGAACAAAGGAACACTTCGAAGTAATAATGATAAGACTCCCTACAAGTTATGGAAAGGTAGACCTGCAATTGTGAATCATTTTAGAGTATTTGGAAGCAAATGTTATATCAAAAGAGAATATGATAGGCTTGGGAAATTTGACTCCCGAGAAAATAAAGGAATACTAGTTGGGTACTCAAGCAAGATAAAGGCATATAAATGCTTCAATCCAAGACTCAATAATGTTGTGGAAAGCATCATTGTAATGATTGATGAGACTGATGTACAAAAGGAAAAATAAGGAACAAAAGATTCATAAATGCAGAATGACGAGGAAGATATGAAAGAAGAAGAAGTAGAAGAATAAGAAAATGAAGAATAGCATCCAGAAGAAAAATGAGAATAATATGAGAAACATATACCTCCTAAGACACCTAGCCAATGAGTATAGAAAAATCATCCACCAGAATAGATTATTGGGAATAAATATGTAGGAGTTGAAACCAGAAGAAGAATACTTTTAACATAACAACAACACTTAGCATTGTTATCTACAGTTGAACCAAGTCGTTTTGACGAGGCCAACAAAGATGAACATTGGATCAAGGCTATGGATGAATAATTAGATCAGATAGAGAAGAATGAAATATGGGAACTAGTTCCAAAATTGAAGAATAAGAATGTGATTGGTACAAAGTGAGTTTTTCGAAACAAACTAAATGAGGATGGAAAAGTGACCAGAAACCAAGCAAGGTTAGTTTGCAATGGATACACTTAGATCGAAGGTATAGATTTTGAAGAGGCCTTTGCGCCAATTTCCAAGATGGAAGAAATTAGATTGATATTAGCCTATTCATGTTCCAAAAGAATCAAGATATATTATATAGATGTCAAGTCAACATTTATTAATGGAGAATTAGAAGAAGAGGTATACACCGAACAACCAGAAGGATTTATGCTATCAGAAAAGGAAGATTATTTTTGCAGGCTTAAGAAAGCATTGTATGGACTCAAGAATGCACCCAGAGAATGGTGTTCAATATTGGACAAGTATCTACAACAAAAAGGATTCAGAAAGGGAAATGTAGACAACAATCTCTACACGAAAGTGGATCGAGACAATATATTAATAATTGAAGTTTATGTATATGACATCATCTTCGAAAGTGATGATGACATGATGAGTCAGAGGTTTTCTAGAGATATGAAAAATGAGTTCGAAATGTATTTTTTTGGTGAGTTAACCTTATTTTTGGGATTACAAATATGTCAGCGTGATAGAGGTATTTTCATCTCTCAGACCAAGTATATCAGAGAAATGTTAAAGAAGTTTGGAATGCAAGATTTCAAACTAGTGAGTACTCCTATGCAGACCAATTGCAAGTTAAACAAGGATGATGATTCTAAGAATGAAGATCATAGACTCTACAGATCAATGATTGAAAACTTACTCTATGTGACAAAATCAATATCGGATGTGATGCAAGTAGTGGGACAGATTGCGATATTTCAAGCAGAACCAAAAGAAACACATGTTATGGGAGTAAAGAGAATATTCAAATATCTCAAAGGAACATAAGAGTTTGGACTATGGTATTCAAGAGGGAATGATTTATCTCTAGTTTCTTACACAAATGAAGATTGGGTAGGTTGTATTGATGATAGAAGAAGTACAAGTGGATTATATTTCTACTTGGGTGAGTTTCTGGTGTCATGGTTGAGCAAGAAACAATCATAAGTATCTTTTTCCACATTGCAATAGTCGCTTGTTGTACTCAGTTTCTTTGGATGAATCAAACTTTGGAGGATATAAAAGTACAATATGATGAGCCCATTTCAATTTTCTGTGACAAAACCAGTGCTATCAATATTTCTAACAATTCAGTGATGCATTCTAAGACGAAGCACATTTCAATTAAGTATCACTTTCTACGGGAACATGCTACAAAGAAGAACATCAAGCTAGAGTATGTTGAGACAAAAGAGAAAATTGTAGATATCTTCACCAAAGCACTTGCAAGGAAAACTTTTGATTATCTACGACAGAAACTTAGATTAGTTTCTTCCCCACAATGATTCACATAGCTTCAATCATAGTAAGAAAAGGGGAGAAAAGAAGAATACATGAAGAGTATAAGTGAAGAAAATTTTGAATGTTTTTCATATACATAAGAGATTTAAATGAGGAAGCACCATGAAGAGAAAGCAGAGGCTTGTAGATAGGGGGAGCATCCACTAAGAGGATTACCCTTTTCCATTGATGTCAAAGGGGGAGAGATAGAGAAAGGCATGGAGACAGAGAGGGAGAAGCATTGGACATGATAAAGGCATGTAGACATGGCGAGCGATGGTCACAGGGGGATCATAGTGATGGTCACAAGGGGAGAATGTGCATGTGCATGAGTATTATCATACTTAGTATTTCCAAAAATTCCAAAGGGGGAGATTGTTGAAATATTGGTTGTCATTGACTTCAACCCTTGAAGAAGACCTGACATTGTGGTTTTGGTACCTGAAGTTGATAGATGAATATGGTCACGAAGGATGGTGTAGATGTAGGTAATTCATTCATGAATGGATATTGCTCTTCGTGTCATTTATGGTGATAGGTGGTATGCCATGTAGTTCCTCATGGTTGATTAGTTATGGGCCTGTGAATTTAGAAGCCTTGAAAAATGGTCAAGGAGCCCCTAGTTAGTTATCATACTTTAATGAAAGGGTAAAGTTGTTGTAACAAGAAAAA
>ML781059.1:567545-607376 GCA_009831015.1 Picea engelmannii
AAGGTTATGCATGATTATGATGTGGTAAATACTTGAGGAATACTTGGCATATTGATGAGAGTTTGATACATGATTAAGGTATATATTGGGAACATTATCGAGTAAGGTATTCCAGTATATCTAGTTCAACACATGGCATGGTTGTTCTGGTTCATATCTTTGAGATGATTTTTCATGGTTGAGGTATACATTTGATGTATGGTAGCATATGCATGAGGAACATGCATTGGTTATTTATTGATGATATGGTACAGGTCTATACTTGATTGATTCTATGGTATATGGTACATATTGTATTAATGTTTGAAATATGGTACATGATTGGCTACTTGTCATTGATGTTGTAGTTGGTATATCTTATTATTCATGATTGATGCATATATATTGGTACATAATTGATGGATAATATGGTTTAGTTTTTGGTATAGCATAGGTTGATGGTGATGTTGGACATCTAGTTGAGAGGTGTCCTTGGTGTATGATCCATGTGAGAGGATCTGGTCGAGTATCAGTGACAGTGAAAATTGGACAAGTTGATCATTGACAGGTTGATGTTACAAGTTGGATACATTGACATATTGGACACAGTGAAAGGTTGACAGGTTACAAGTTCATGTGACAGTGATAGTGGTAGTGATTGTGGTAGTGATAGTTCATCTACACTTATATTTCAGGGTGACAAGATGGGGAAAGGAAAGGGGGTTGTAGCCTCCTTCTGGTTGGTGTCAGAGAACAGAGGGAGTTGGAGCTTCCTTCAGGTTGGAGCCTGAGAATCATGGGACTTTAGCATCCTTCTAGTTGGATCCAGAGAATTCATGGAGTTGTATCTTCCTTTAGTTTCGAGCCTATAAATAAGGGTTTTTATCCTCCTACCAATTGTAGTTGGAGAATTGGGAATGTGGTGCTTGCAATGAATTTAATCTTTGATATATAATAAATCATTATTTGGTTTTATCATATTTAAGTTTTGTTGGTATATTTAATTGTCTAATTAAATCATCCAATACATTAATTTTCAACCCTGGGTACGTCCTTTTATTTCAATGTTATCGTGCAATGTATATGCAGGCAACAAGTTCCAGCTAACACTATTGTGAAATTAAACACTCGTTGTAGACTAGATCACACTTGCTTTAAATGAAACACACTTGCTAGAAATTAAACACACTGCTAAATCTAAATTCACACTTGTATAAAAATAAATTCACACGGTGACTAAAATTAGTTTACATTGTTAAACTAATCAATCTTACAGAAATCAAATCAATCTTCTCTTTCATAAAGGAAATCAATCCATACTTGCGGAAGTAAAAAAAACCCACACTTGTTGAAATGGAAGGAGATACTCAAGATTCAAGAATCGTAACTAAGTAACATCAAAGTAGTAGCAGAAAAACAACACAATAAAGAGCTACAATGATTCATAAACTATGATTGAGTAGCAACAATCCAACCTATATAAAAAAACTCAAAAACTCATGTAAGTGTAGCAATAATCTTGGATTATAATTATGAAAGCAACATATAAACAATAATCAACACGCTAAGAAATATACTTACTAATACATCTCCAACAAACTTGTTAGAGAAGGAGGGCCTTCCTTCCTAACAGAGTGCTGGAAAAACTCAGAGATCACATACTCAACTCAAATTCTCCTAAATCTAACCATGCAACTTGCCAATCTTATATTAATCAAACTTGGGAAACTCAAGTACAAAACTATTGATTGATTATTGATCCCTTCCTACTAATTACTAAATTACTAATCTCCCTTATACATTATATTGATTGCATATTTATACATAAAATCCTTGATGAGGATGAGGAACTAAACTCCAGACTTGGAGTTTGTTTAAACAAATCTGCCAATTTTTGAAAACCATCTGTAACAACAAATATGAGAATTTCATCTTTAGAGAACCAGCTGTAGCTCCCAAATAGTGGCCTAATTTGGAAAATGGCTCACATGTCACTCAACTGGGGTCGTTCAGGACAAAACCCATGTTATGTATTTTCGATAGTTTTCCTCATATTCTCAAAATATCCAATGCAAAAATATCTCTTCTTATTTGCACGTTTTTCACTGAAATCAACCATGGGCTGGAGCTCACACATGCCACCTAGGTATGAAATGAGGATCGCAATTCCATGTAATCAATCCTAGGAAAAAAATCGTGTGCCTGAGTTTTTCCACAAGGGGCACAACCATGCTAATGAACAAGACATCCTCATAATTCCTTAGTTTCATAAACTGTCATTAGTAAAATCATGCATACTAATCTTTAATCTATTAAAAATCAAGGAAAAATAGCCATTATTAACCACTAAAGCATCGATAGAAATAACATGGTATTTTACAAGGAGTTACGCCAATTGGGTGGAAAATGAGTGATAATGAGTGGTAAGAGGGGTCAAAAGGGATAAAATGGAGGTAAATAAGTGATATTTATGGTGACATATCCACGTCCCAACATCTCCCCCAAACTAAAAATGTTGCATGTCCTCATGTAACCCAATACATTGCATCAACCAAGATATAAGGACCCATCTAATTGTTGTACAATAACCAACTACCATGTTTTCAAACTGAATACCATGCTTCTTCCAAATGACACTTTAAACCTCTTCGAACAATGGCTTCAAAAGCATCCCTCACATGATTTTTATCAATTCTGGTGGAGTTGCAACAATGATGAGTTACAACAAAATAAGGAGTTGTAGTGAATGAAGGAGTTGCAACAAATGAGGAGTTGTAGTAAAATGAGTTGCAACAACTGAAAGAGTTGCAACAAAATAAGGAGTTGCAACGAATGAAGGAGTTGCAGCAAGTGAGGAGTTGTAGAAAAATGAGTTGAAGCAACTGAAAGAGTTACAACAAAATAAGGAGTTGTAGTGAATGAAGGAGTTGCAGAAAAATGAGTTGCAACAAATGAAATGAGTTGCAACAAGTGAAGAGTTGAAATAGATTGGAGAATATGGCAATTGATGCAAACAATAATCCAGAATGAGGAGATTGTTTGGTGAGTGTATTGATCAGCATCTAATGTATCTCTCTACCAAAAACCATAGAAACCTAATGAACATATCCCAAGATATGACAAATAAGATGCTATAGGTGAGTAACAACAATTGTTGTAGGACTAGCAACAAACGTTTAAAACTAGTTTCTTATAAAATACAAAGTGGGTTTCGGTGAAATTTTGCAGGAAGATTTTCACTATTCCAATGCTTGTCCATACCAAAAATCAGAGATACCCACATCACAAATTTTGAGCAAAAGACGGATTGGTTGTAGGTGATGGTGCCTAATTTCTCAAAATTTATGAACTAGGTTGGTGAGAAATTTTGCAGAATTTTTTTCCCTATTACAAAACTTCTCTAAACCAAAAATCAGAAATAGCCACATCACAGATTTTGAGAAAAAGACAAATTGGTTGTAGGTGATTATGACCATTTTTTTGAAAACCGTGCATTGGATTGGGATAAAACTTATTTGGTTTGTTCACCATAATATTATGCACTTGTTTTAAAAAAATCACAAGAACCTAGTTTCCATATCTCAAGATATCCTCAAATCATTTTTTGCACTTTGTAATTTTCAAAGTTACCATAGAAATGCTACACTTTTGTTAATGAAGAGGATAATAATGCTTTGTAAATACTCAAAATTTATTTTGATGTTTGACACAACCATTCACTCACTAAGCATTGATTAAATCTTCTACATAACAAGTTTGCCTTTATTTTCTAATGGAAAATAATTGTTCGAAGATTCATTGTTGCCATACCATGGAGTGTAGCATCCCTTCCTTTCTCCTCCCCCAAAGTGAAGATAGATCATGCCCTCATGCTGCATTGGATCCCTCTCATTTCCAGGAACTTGTAACTTTCCTTCAAAATATGAGGCATCTCACAGTGATAAATGATTTAATCATAAGAAGGAGGATTTCAAATCAATAACAGAGCGAATTGACAATGATTTGAGACAAGTCTTGTTGCAAAGTTGCCCATAATGGTGGATGAACCAAATACATAAGAGATCTCAAACCAAATGGTAAATGTCTTCAAAACATCTCTTTTTTCATGTAATTCCTTGAATTCTAAGAAGCAATTGATGATTTCAATGTGTAAGAGAGAATCGCCACAAATCTAGAAAAGAAGGCAGACCTCTCGATGAATGAGGATTGAAGAGCATCATTGATTTTTTCAAATAGCTTGCTACATGACAACTCACAAATGTTGCTATGGAATTCTACGAGCTCTGTAACAAAAAGATATCATAAGATATTATATGGAACCCCTCTTTTCCACATTGTCCATTATGTACTGAATTTGAAGATGCACATTGTCATTTCCTGAATTATGGAGGACATATCTATGATGCACTTGGATGCACTCTTTAAGAACCCCATATAAAATAAAGAATGAGAAACTAACTAATGACTATATCATTTTCCAAACACCAAGAGAGTTGCATGTGTACTAAAGATGGTTACATGAGTTTGTAAAATCAAACAAATAAATGGAAAATCCAAGCTAGGAAGACAAAAACACTTAGAAATTGGATTTTTTGCTACCATGTTCTTATCAAATGTCAAACTCAACAAAAGGACCCAGTATCCATGATTGGAACATAAGTGATTATCATGATCATGAAGTGGAAGATCTTGGAATATTTCATTTCATAGGAACTATGAGTCACACCATCAAATCTCAGCTTGACTTTAGAAAATATAAACCAACATATGCAACATGACAAAAATCTTCAAATTAATTTCCACTAACTTTTCCATCCTTAACAGCCGGTCCATTTCTCTATGGGAAAGAACATGTTTCATATTGTTTGTTGGCTCAATTTGCACATGCCTTTAGTATTCAGTGTGTATTATACATAATCCTCATAGCACATGAGACTATCTCAAATTTGTCATAAAAAAATGTCATAAGAGGTTGCTTAAAACAAATATTGGAGAAGGGACAGATCATGGCTTGATGTTAAAAATTGAGGTTGTTGTTGGTGGAATGCCGATGTTTCTGGTTGAGCATTATGAAAAGCTTCCTTAATATTTTCAAAAATAGGTTGCCATCAAACTGGCATGTTATTATGCTTTGGATAAAACAAATACTATAGTGACCATCCTAATGTTGTAAATAAAAGATAGGAAAATGCAAGGGCTCAAAGATCAATAAAACCCAAATCTGATTAAAATATGCAGTTTCAACCATTTATTGACATTATGTTAAAAAAAAGTGACCATACCCATCTTAATGGGAGAGTTCTGAATATTCTATGTTTTGAGTGCCACCATCAAATGCCTTGACCATATGTCTAAAATGATAGATAGTCCCCATACCATATGATAGACAATCTCAATTGATTTCTATTATTTGAAGATGTGAACCAATTAATCACCAATGAACCATGAAAATGAATCGCATACCTTTGTTCTTTTCTGCGTGGTGTATGAAAACATGTACTTGTGAGGAAATGGTTTCTAGAACAATTTAGTCTGATGTAGGTTGTTGTGGCTAGCCTCTTCATCTCTTCCCACAATTTCTTGAGCTTGGACATGTGTAAAATCGGATGCCTCTTGGGTTGTTGTTGGTTCTTGTGGAGCAATAACAACACATATTCTCTTCCTACTTCCGGTTCTTGTGTGGTAGTAACAAAGCATTTTCTCTTTCCTAGATCTAGGAGATGTTGGAACGGACTTGACTTGGGTGTGCATGAAGTGGAATGGCAAGGTGTTAGAATCGAATGGGAAATGATGGGAATGGATGGAAAAATATGGCATGGAAAATATTCCTTCCCCCAAACTGAAGGATTTTTCTATCCTAAAAAAATGGAAAATATGGTAGGAAAAATGGAAAATACGAGAAATATGAATATATGGAAAATGAAATGATGGTTTGAAAACAAAAGTGAATGAAGTGATGCTTATTTTACCTCAAGTTTGAACTTCTTGAAAGCTTTGATTGTCATGGATGGACTAATGTATGTTGAAGCAGATGTAGGCCAAAATGATGTGCATTTGAGAGATGAAATTGAATAAGGATGAATCTGATCTGAAAGAGGAATTGTGAAAGATGAACTATATGTATGGAAGACTGATGGAACAAATGACGAGGAGGAATTCTGCTATAAAAGTAGAGAGCTCCTTCTCTTATTCTGAAAATCATAAACTAAACCAAAATGCTAGGAAATATGAGCTTCAATCTTGCTATAAATTTTAAAATGTTGTTGCAAAATGATGGAAATATTCATCTTCACCCCCCTATTGATACAAACTTGTCCACACGAATTAATTTTTCTGAAGTCGAATGTGGAAAGGTCTCATTGTGTTACCAACGACTGATGACTATTGTTAACCAATGTGAGGCTTTCCACCAATAATGATAATGGGAGCCAAGGCACCCTTGATGCATCTTGTCAGGTGTGAATAAATTTGTTTTTTTTGATTCCCTTGCAAGATCTAACAATCAGGAGGCATTGATGCATCCCCACTGCTGTTAGCGAGAAATTTTTTCATTAAGGCATACAAACTTCAAGGCAACAATAAATATATGATCTTGAACCCAAATGATTTGTTGAAGTCAATGGGCCAAGATTGTCAGAAGGAAGGACTTAATGTATCCTCCATCAATCCAACACGAACATTACAAAATTCAAAGATTTATGAAACAAAACCACTAAAACTGAGGGGGAACCTTACTAGCCAAAAAAAAAAAATTCTAGTAATGTCCCAGCCTTGCTGCATCGGAAATTATGGTTTTCACAACAAAGCATTATTTTATCTTTACTTTTTATTTATTTATTTTTCCTACACTATCCTACTTATACTTGAAAAATGAAATCTTTAAGTATATGAATACTTCCAGTGGAGCCATTTGCGAAATAGGCTCTCAAATATACATGTACCCAAATATGAAAAATGTATCTTTATAAATGCTAGTATATGAGAGTCCAACTTCCCTTGAAATGATGGTGCCAAGAATTGTTGAAGTATGGAATGATGTTGCACATTGATGACATATTGAAACCAAGATTCAATATAGTATTTTTTACATTGATTTATCATAGTTGTTACACCATGAACCTCCTTAGAAAACTAATCTTCTTGAATGCATAAGATATTCGTATCTAGTGATAGTGATGAAGAGGATCCTTCAATTTTTGGTCCCAACATCTGTTCTTCACCATATTTGTTGATCTTGTATTCTTGCTGATAAGGATTAGAAGAAACTTCATTTGCAAGTCTTGGATTTACAACTTGCCCGAGCCTCATATGGGTTTGCTGCAACAATGCACAGTCTTATTGAAATAGTGTAGGTGAGGTAGAACAAGCAGAAAATGTAGGAAAATTGTGCAGTTCAACACTATAAGAATACTATACTTATTTATTATGGTTAGGGAGGGGGGTGGGTTGAAAATGAATTTGTGTAGGGCATGGAGGATTTAGATGAGAAGGTAAATGTAGCAAGTGTAGTTGATTAATCTGTGTAGCTGATCTTGACGTGCAAGTAGGATATTGTTGAAGAGCTGGTGGAAAGTATAAAGGATTGGTTGGTGTTGCAACATGAGGGAAAGTAGCCATGGGATCATAAGATGGGACATTCCAACCTTGTGGACAAAGTATGTAGGGGTGATACTGAGGATCCCATGGCTTCCATGGTATAGGAGTATTCCATGATTAATTATGAGAATAAGAAAATGGAGGGATAGAGTTTTGAACCATACATGTAGGCCACAGTTTCCATGGTTGTTGTAGTGAGCTTGTTGTAGCCCCTTTATCTCCTTGATATGTTTCTTTCATCTTGGGTAAGGAGGGGTAGCTATCCGTGGAATGATTTAAGTCACATATGCCACAAATTATGAGACTATCTAAAGGACAATCTCTTGCGATATGTTTCTCTTGGCACCGAGTGCAAAATAGTTCTTCAAATTCCTATTGTTTCTTCTTATCCTACAAAATACACAATTGTGAATTTAGAGAGCTATTAATATAGATTTTAAAACTTTCAAATAAATCACTGATTTCAACTCCTACAACTCATGTTCTTGCAATAGATTTCAAAAATAGAGAAGAAAGTTCTCTAGAATTCTTACCAATCTTGAAGTTTCCTCTTGAATACCTTCTACATAACTCACAAACATCATCATATGGTAGCTGAAATACATCACATGTTCCCATCATATTTAAGATTTCTAAAAATTTATCTTGGATCCCTTTAAGTAGGATTGTTTTCAAGGTCTCTTTCCCCAACTGTCTTTGTTTGGATCTTTGAAGGTTGTATTAAAAAAATCCCACGTAATCCTCCAAACTTTCTTCTTCTCCTTGTGTCATTCCAAAGATATCTTCACTGATCTTGCAATGATCTTGCTACCTTTTCAAGAATACATGTTTCATGTCTTCCCAAGTGTGTATACAATTCCCACTAAGGATCATGAACCATCAGAGGGTTGTTCCTTTCAGAGTAAGGGGGAAAACATTAAAATTTTGAGCATTAGTACAATAACCATATCTTCTACAAAGTACTTCAAACTGAAATAGGAATGCATTCAGGTCCTCATTTTCCAAACCGTAAAAATTTGGTATAGTCGATAGGAGTATGATTTTCATTTGTGCCACTCCTTCCAGATTTATGATAGGGAATTCAAAGTAACAATTTCTTCTTTCTCACATGTCATCTCTTCTCAAGATAGAACAGGTTCTTCATGTTTTATCTCGAGGCTCCTTCAAATGTTCATGTCAACTTTTTAGTAGGATGTTTGGTGCTTACAACACCACTAATGTGGATAATACATTCATGCATCGAAAATTAAAAGAAAGAAACACCACACTCAAAGAAAATCCAATCAATTGAAAAAAAAAAAAAAAATCATGCAACCTACATGCCCTGACACTTTATGAGGCCAATCTCGTTATAGTATCTCGAACGATGCGTATGATCTTCTGCACGTCTTACTGCCCTGACACCTCAGAATCAGGAACACGTCTACAGTTCTCTATTTTAACAATGCATCTACAAATCACAGTCATATGTACTTTTGCACCATTGATAAGTTCCCCAACAACGACGCCAAAATGTTGGTGTATTTAATTGTCTAATTAAATTATCCAATACATTAATTGTCAACTCGGGGTACGTCCTTTTATTTCAAACTTATCATGCAAGGTATATGTAGGAAACAAGTTCCAACTAACACCGTTGTGAAATTAAGCACTCATTGTAGACTAGATCACACTTGCTTTAAATGAAACACACTTGCTAGGAATTAAACACACTGTTGAATCTAAATTCACACGTTGCCTAAAATAATTTTACACTGTTATACTAATAACTCTTGCATAAATCAAATCAATCTTCTCTTGCATAAAGGAAATCAATCCATACTTGCAGAAGTAAAACAAAATAACACTTGTTGAAATGGAAGGAGATACTCAAGCTTCAAGAATCATAGCTAAGTAACAAAAAAGTAGTAGAAGAAACGTAACAAAATAAGAGCAACACGATAAGGAGTTACAACTCTGTATAAACTATGACTGAGTAGAAAAAATCCAACCTGTACAAAAGCACTCAAAAATTGATGTAAGTGTAGCAACAATCTTGGACTAAAATTATGAAAGAAACACATAAACAATAATCAACAAGCTAAGAAATCTACTTACTAGTACATCTGTAGCAACCCTGTCAAAGAAGAGGGCCCTTCCTTCCTAACAGAGTGATGGAAAAACCCATAGATCACATAATCAACTCAAATTCTCATGAATCCAACCATGCAGCTTGTCAATCTTATATTAATCAAACTCAGGAAATTCAAGTACAAAACTATTGATTGATTATTGATCCCTTCCTACTGATTACTAAATTACTAATCTCATTCATACATTAGATTGATTGCATATTTGTACATAAAATCCTTGATGAGGATGAGGAACTGAACTCCAGACTTGGAGTTTGTTTAAACAAATTTGCCATTTTTTGAAAACCATTTGTAACAACAAATATGATAATTTCATCTTTAGAAAACCAGCCGTAACACCCAAATAGTGACTTAATTTGGAAAATATCTCAAGGTTCACTCAATTAGGGTCGTCTTGGACAAAACCCATGTTTTGGATTTTTGATATTTTCCCTCATCTTCCCGCAAAATCTAATGCAAAATTGTATCTTTTTATTTACACGTTTTTCACTGAAATCACTTGACCATGAGCTAGAGCTCACACATGCCACTTGGGTGTGAAATGAGGATTGCAATTCCATGTCATCAATCCTGGGGGAAAAAATCATGTGCCTGATTTTGTTCACAAGGGGCACAAGCATGCTAATGAACAATACATCCTCCTAATTCCTTGGCTGTATAAACCGTCATTAGTAAAATCATGCATACTAATATTTAATCTATTAAAAATCAAGGAAAAATAATCATCATTAACCATGAAAGCATCGATAGAAATAACATGGTATTTTACGAGGAGTTACATAAATTGGGTGGAAAATGAATGATAATGAGTGGTAAGAGGGGTCAAAAGGGATAAAATGGAGGTATAGAAGTGGTAGTTATGGTGACATATCCACTTCCCAACAAGTTTCCATGTAAATTATGGTGTAATGTGTATTTGATGTGATGTGATGCTTCTTATTTTTATGTGCTCATGATACATTGATGGTATATTGTTGATTGATATATAATGTTGATTAATTTGAAGTTGATACACTGTAGTTAAAAGTGATAAAAGTGATAATATTGATTCACCACCCCCCCCCTCTTAGTATTCCAACAAATACTTCTATATACTTGACCTCTGTTGTGGATAGAGAAACTAAAGACTGTTTCTTTCTCAACCATAATTCCATAATTTTTCCTAGAAAGTATGCTCCTACACTTGTACTTTTCCTATCATCAATACTGCCTTCCTAGTCCACATCTGTATATGAAGTTAGAGTAAAATCTTCAGCTCTTGAGTACCACAAGCTGAAATCCAAGGTTGCCTTTAGATATATGAATATTCTTTTCATTTCTTGCACATGTTCTTCTTTTGGTGCATCTTGAAACCATGCAACCAATCGTACTACTTGCATAATGTTCGGCCTTGATGGTGATAGATATAGTATGATGTCAATCATTGACTTATAAAATGTTTTATTTTCTTCCATAGATTCATCATTTTTTCTCAATTTACAACCTGTGACCATGGGTGTGATGGTTGGTGCACAATCTTACATTATAAACTTCTTCAACATTTCCTTGATATACTGGTTTGTGAAATGAATATTCCTTTTTCAAATTGATAAATATGTAAACCAAGAAAGAATGGAAATTCACTGAGCATAGACATCTCAAATTCCTTTTGCATTTATTTTGCAAACTCTTGACACATTTTGTTCATATTTCCCCCAAAAATGATGTAATCTACATAAACCGCAACAATCAACTGATTTTATTCTACTATATTTATGTAGAGATTACTATCAACAATTTCATTTTTTAATCCTTATTGTTATAGATATTTGTCAAGTCTTGAATACCAGGCATTAGGAGCTTGTTTTAGCCCATAGAGTGTTTTCTTCAATCTCCATACATGATCCTTATTTTTTGATAATAGGAATCATTTTGGTGGTTCATTATATACGTCTTCCTCTAAATTTCCAATGATAAAGGAATATTTGAGATCCATTTGATAGACTTCAAATTTTTTGAAACACACAAATGCCAAAAACATTTTGATAGCTTCTAGTCTTGAAACTGAGGAAAATCTTTCTTCAAAATCAATAACTTCAACTTTATCATAGCCTTTACAAACCAATATTGTTTTATTTTTTATTACTTGTCCATATTCATTCAACTTACTCCTAAAAACCCACTTTGTACCCATCACTTTTTTATCTTTTGGTCTTGGAACAAGTTCTTTTGTCTCATTCCTCTCAATTTGATTTAGCTCTTCTTCCATGGCATCAATCCAATGTTTGTATTCACTAGATTTTGTAAATTTCTTAGGATCTGTTTTAGATATCTAAGAGAAGTTTGCATGTTCTTGTTCACTTTCTATTCTTATTCTAGTCTGAACACTCGTATCTTTATCACCAAGAATCAAATTTTTTGAATATTTATTTTAGACAAATCTAGATGGTGTCTTTGTATCTTGACATTATGATTATTCATCTTCACTTTATTATCCTTCTTCTCCCTCTTCTTCTTATTTTCAGATTGGATCCTCTATTTGAATATGTTCTTTCACTTCTGATCTCCTACTTCATCCACTTTCACATTGGCACTCTCTATGATTTTTCCCAATGCTTTATTGTAACATCGATAAGCCTTGCTTCTTGATGAACAACTAAGAAAAATACCTTCATCAATTCTGAAGTAAAATTTTCCCATGTCCTCATCATATCTCTTTATGCAGCACTTTCTTCCAAAAAAATTGAAGTATTTAACCGTTGTTGGTCTACCCTTCCATAATTCATAAGGTATTTTGTTGTTGTTGGCTTTGATTTTCCCTCTATTCAGAATGTAGATTGTAGTGTGGAATACTTCTCTCCAAAACCTGTCTAATAGATTAGATCCATTCAATATTTTTCTAGCCATCTCTGTACAATTCAATTCTTCCTTTCTACAACTCCATTATGTTGTGGAGTTCTTGCATCTAAAAAATGTCTCTTTATTCCATGAAGCTCACAAAATTCTTCAAATTCAATTGAGATAAACTCACCTCTTTTTTATTTCAAGCACTTGATTTTCAAATCAGTTTCATTTTCAATCAAGTCTCTGAATGCTTTGAACCTCTCAAACACTTCATTTTTTTCTATTCCATAACCATCTCTCATCTATTTGTCCCATATATCATTTTTCTCCCTTGATCTCAATGAGGATATATACATTATTTGGGGTTCTATATGCATTTTGCACTAATCTTCCCGAGCCTTTCTTCCTTATCTCATAGCCTTGGGAATCAAATGTGAGAGTGTGCCCTTGATCACACATTTGACTAAAACTGAGAATATTATGTTCCAAACCTTCAAAAAACAAGACATTCTTTATTTTATTTTTTCCATTATCAGGACTAAGAGTACCTTTTTGGCTATCCTTGCATTAACATTATCTCCAAATGGTACATTGGATTCATTTACTTACTTCAAAGTGTGAAGCTTGTTCTTGTCCCTAATATGGATTGAGAATCCACTGTCAACATACCATATATTTCCTTTGTTTTGAGCATGAATGGAAGTTTTCACAAACACATACTCCTTCTTATTCTACTTTTATTTCCCTTGCTTCCTTTTCCAAACTCTTGTGGGTTCTTTCTTCCGTTTGGAAATGATATCTTCTTCCCTGTTTTGTCTATAAGTTTCCAATAGGCCACTTCTAAACAAATGTGCTATGTTCCCATAGTTGTTGCACTTATAACATATAACATCGTAATCAAATATTGGAGCAAATGAATTATAGTTTCTATTTGAGAACCCGTAAGTACTTGTATTTTGTTCCATACATGATTATTTCTTGCATATAATCTTCAATATATTGCTTTATGACCAAAGCAATTGCAAGAAAAACAATAACCAAGGAAATATTTTTTATACCTGTTACGGGAAAAATCCCCTAGGGCTACTAGTTAAATACACAATAGAGCGTTGGCCATATAAACATCAAACTAGATCCCAAGAATGCAACCAAATATTTGTAACTAACTTTATCAATTCAGTAACTACTAGTAGAAAGGAAAAAGAGACATACGAGGTGTCCTGCATTTGATGAAGATCCCATGGTTGAAAAATTATTGTGCTCATTCCAAAATATTCCTTTGACAACCTACAAAACACTCAAGTAGAAAATTACAAAGAACAATAGTTATATAATAACTATTTTTTTATGAAAATGATTGAAAAGAAATAAGCTTGCAACAATTAGTGTTCTAAGAAACAAGATATTCAAACATGATCATCATATATTAAGAACACAAGTATTTCATGGGAAATAAGTATCTTTATTATTTGACAATATAATATAGGTAGTTATCACCTGCACTTGCTGCGACAGTGCTCTGAGAATGGACTCCAGGTCCCTCCAACCAAGCCACTAACTTTAAGTTTATCCTCCAACTTCCACGCTTATGCAGCCTGAAAGAAATTAAAGGGAAAATTCTTGGCCATATATTTGAATCATGGAAAATGATGGAAGCAATGGTTTATAGGTCTAAGCATGTGAATCAGTGGTAGGGAAATAAGGACTTATAGAGAAGAAAGGAAATAGCTAGCATAAATTTGCTTAAAGTATTCTTCAACTTATCCTCAAACATCGGGATGAATTTATAACATATCCAAGTGGAAGGACTGGTTACATATGTTTGTATAAAGGTAGAAGGGAGTTAGGAAACCGACGAACCCAAAACCTCACACATAATTATGAAAAAATGTATTTTTTTGAGAAAAAATGAGATGTACGTAACTTTCAATGGAGAAACACACATATATGTTCCTTTCATAGTTGTTAAGGAGCGTACATCTAAACAAATATTTTTTTTTGAAGAATATAGAGGAGGTAATTAAGGGGATTAATGTATGAAAGGAGGACATGGAAAGAAAATTTAAGTCATCAATGCATATGTGGTGGAAATTGATGATGTAACATATGCCCCTTGAGGTATGAGGTCAGAAGAGAAACTGATGGCTGGAATTTATTATAAATCCAAGAGGTAAATATGTAGTAGGCCTAAGTGAAGGTCGCCAAAATCCGTTCCAAGAAAAAATCCTACAATAGAAAACAAGTAAGAGTACTCTCTTCTCGAGGAAAACATACCCATGCTCATGAGTGACAAAATAATGGCAACCAAATCAAGTACATTGTGGATCCATGAAATATGTATACACAGAAGAAGTGATCCTGGCCATGGAAATGAATACACAGTGGATCCATGTCAAAAAAATATCATATCCACGAAGGAGATATACAATGGATCTATGTCTTCGAATCAGAGGAGGATATATGGAAAAAAGAACTAAACAAAGTGATCCCCCCCAAGTACCAATGTCATGAGTGGAAGTGGTAGTATCCAATGCAACTTGGTAAGAATCATAAAAGAGGTTATGCTACTAGAGACTAAATTTCTTCAAATCAACCACCCATGGTACAAGTTTACACTATGCGAATATATATGTTGAAGTCGAACACATCGAGACACCGTTTGATTACTGATAATTGATATATACGATTAAAAAATGCGAGAAAACCCACCAATAATGATAATGGGCATCAAGGTACCTAGTACATTCTAGCAAGTGTGAATAAAGGAGCTGACGTTGAACACGTTTAGAATCTATCAATCATGGGACATTAATGTATTCCCATTTTCAATAGTGAGGGAACCTACCACTAATGACTACAAGCCCCAAGGTATTAATAAAGAGTCTAGATCTATATCCTAAAGAAATATATGACAAATTCTATAGGAAGAGATTCATTAGAAGGAGGGAATTAAGGTATACCTCATCGTCCAACATGAGGAATGGAAGAAATCCAAATATTTGCAAGAAATCAGATGAAAATATTGAAAGTACCCACCACCAAGTACATATCTCATGTGCAATAGATGGAATAGTGCATGAAAGTGACCCTCTAAATAGAAACCAATAATGAAAACTGTTGACATAGGTGAGGAAACCAACAATGGGGTCAAATGGAATCCAAGGTATTGCACAAATCCCAATGTGTGAATATTTTTCTTGTCATCAAACACAAGGGAAACCACTTAGTCAACAACCAATGATGAAATGTCATCTACTGAGCACAAGGTCACCTATCAATGTTGTAAATAGGGTCAGGGCATGAGGGATAGGGCGTGACTCTACTTGAAACTCAAAAGCAATTTTTCATAGTTGATAAGAGTTGAGCCACCAATAGGAATCAAATGAGGGCCTTTCATACCAACACAAGTATAGGACACAAATTATTGTGATTATGAGGAGCACTTGACATACGGGAATATTGACTTGCAAATTCAGGAATTCTGAGGAATGGTTGACAGACGCTAAAACTTTCATTGAATAAAATCATGACACAATAGATTGACTTAGGTAGCATGGACTGAAATATGAACATTGACATAAGTTTGTGATACAGGAGGCATCAACAAAATCTCCATAGTGACTGGAAGAATAAGTAGATGGAGGAGTAAAAATTATGTGTAACTAGTTTAGTTTCCTAAAGCCATACTAAACCCAAATTGTTGATACATGGACTCAAAAATTTGTGCTTTGTTTAAGATTTACTTGAATGGTGCCAAAAACATAAAAAGAAGATTCTTTCCCATGCTCTTTTTTTGTCTTTTTCATGTTAGAAAACCTAAAAAGGATTAAAAGAATGCTAAAATACAATGGAGGAAACGAGTGTTGCGGGAAAACAAACAAGTTGAAAGAATATGGAACATACCTATGCTCAATGCAAGGAAACACATGTAGGATATGGACACTTAGGGGAATGTTTCCTCCTAGGATAAAAGTGTCAATTCGCAAAGGAAAATATTGCAAATATGAAAAATGATGAGAATGCATAAGCAATTGGTTAAGAAACAAAAAAATGAAGGAAACATAATATCAAAAGAAAAATAAATAAATATGCAATGCAATTACAACTCAACACAAAATTATGGGATCCCTAGGGGCAATAGTGAGAAAAATATTGAGAAGAATATGAGGTTTCAATGCAATCTCATGGCATGAATAAACATGACTCCCAAGAAGATAATTCAACATGGGCACCAAAAGAAAAAAACAAGTGCTATCTATGATGCCCATGAGTGGTAGGATCTACCACAAACAAGACAACACTTAAAATTAGTGAGAAAGGGCTCATGCTGCAAGTAAATGTGATTGACCCTAAGGTTAATGTATAATAGTCACTGAACATGAAAATGGAAGGTGGAAATGTTCTACCTTATATGCAAGTGATGGAAAACATTACCTATGAAGATTCAAATAAGTGGACTAATAGGCCTAAAAAACACCATGGTACATCATCCTAAAAAAAAATGCACAAAAATGGTCATCTGCATTCAAAAGTTAGTCCATTAGGTATCCAAAAACATAATTAGGGTTTAAAAATTATACGAAAGTGGGTAAAAAATACATTTAAATAGTAAAAAATATCAAATTTACCATACCATTTGTGTTTTTACCCAACATAGTGAAATTTGGTGAAAAAAAACCTGAACTTTAGCTGACGATTATGGGAGCTACAAAAGATGAAATTGAGCATCATATGGACCGGGTAAGAGAGATATTCCTCCTCATCATTTTCATCAAAACAACTTTCCATCTTATTCAATTTTTAGGTAGAAATTTTTAATTTTCAAAGAGAGCAAACTTTTACGTGCCTTTTTTTGGTGTGGTGTGCATACAAGAGGCCCTGTACGTGCGCTATATTCCTTAAAAGCATGTATGTAAGTGACTATCCAAAAAAGAAGCCGCATACAATTTTGTTCAAAAGGAAAAATGAAATGCTAACCCATTTTTCACTCTAAAAAATTGTAGGATGGATATAAAATGGAGAGAATGGGAGCATGAGGACATATACAATGAAATCATTGATGACCCGCAGACCAAGGAAACCCTCTAACAATTCGGTCCTAAAAAATTATTCAAGGCAAGTAATATGAGAGCCCAAAAAATATTATTGCGGCTTATGATTAACTAATGGGAGCTAGATGCAGATGTGTTTATGCTTGATTGCCAACCTATTAAGACAAAGGTGGAGGATATTTACTTTATTACAAGACTTTCAAGGTGAGGTGACATTTTCAACCCCTTTACATGAGGATAAGGGGGCATGACCATTAAGGAATACATTTCCCTTTACTCTGCTCCAGGGACTCAAAGGGTTGAGAGCCAAATCCCAATCTGAAACATAGAAAATTTGATCTTAAATATCATCCTTTTGATGATTGCTAGGATCATAGGATCAACAACAATGCATCATGCCTCTAGGTCATAGATTATTATGCAGTAGAGTGCTTGTGACCCATTATCTATAAATAGAGATAATCATTATTACAATGCATGAAGACACAACATTAACCAAGTGAAAACAAGGGAAGATGAAAAATTCCGGCTACAAAAACATCCTTTGCACCTTCTTTTTCGAGAGGGTTCCTTCCATTATTCCTAGAGTGCTTATGGGACCAGATTCACTTAGACTACCATGCATGACCAGATCTGTAGAACTTATAATGAGGCTAGGAGGTGAACAATTTTCTAACCCTTACGATGATGACTTATTCCATTTGTGGGAGAGACAGATTATCACTATCGATGATTATCCCTATGAAGGGATAAATTTCATCCATGACCCAGATATGCATGTTTCACTTGGTATGATGTTGGGAGAGATAAGTAAAAAAAAAAAAAAATTGAAGTTATTAAATTTTTATTGATTTTATTTAATATAAATCTCAAGAAGTAAACCAAAATGAATTTTTTTTTGGTATGGATAATAATTATAACAAAATTACACGAATGTGTAGATGTTGAACCGAGAATACCAAAGGGGTACCCATGTCATCAATGTAGAGGAAGTGGCATGGAGCATCCTAATGGATATGCCAAAATACCCGAGAGGGTACTTCAAAATGTCTAAAGGAATTTGGACCACCTGGCACATTAAGTTCCTATGGTACAAATATCATACTTACCAAAGCATATGCAACGACATGTCATAAGGGTACCAACGACTTGGGTGCATCTTTTCCAACATTTAGCCAATGTCATAGTATGCTACTGAAACACTCATGTGGGGGCAGGGCCCGCAACATATATCTTATGTATTAAATGTATCGGTATATAGATATAGACACTCAAGGATAGGAGATCGATTATGTAACATTAACCCACATTTTTGTACTTAATGGATATTAAATCTATCTATCTATCTATCTATCTATCTATCTATCTATCTATCTATATATATATATATATANTTTTTTTTTCCTTAGTACACTTATTTTGTTATGTGAAAATGTGAAATGGTTATATATGCATGTATGTCTGTGTGTTCTTCTCTTTTTAATTATGAAACAAATGTCAGTCTAACATGTAATTAACATATATATCAAATACTATATTAGAACTCCTATAAATTTGAACATAGGTAATGTAGTTCAAATACGACTGATATAGATGGATATCGGTGGCCACCCACCTATTCCACGGGCTCGAAAAACAGTTTTCCATCTTGGCAGTTTTTCAACATTTTTTCGGGTTCCAAACTTTCAGGGCCGTTTTGAGGCCCTAAACGACTGTTTTTGGGGATTTGGGGCCCGTGTGATCATTGAAGGAACTAACTTAGGCCAGTTGAAAATCATTCTTCTCATTTATACCTTTCCAACAGTGTATCGAGGGCCCCAAACAAAGATCGTATGCAAAAGTTACACCCTTGGGAAGTTGACGTATCAACTACCCCCATCGGGGCCCGCAAACCTTTTGGATTTTCATCTTTCAGTTTATGTTAAAAATTCCTTTGGATCCTCATTGTAAGAATCATCTTCTTGTGAATGAGAGTAGCCGTCACATCTCTTCTTGGAGATAAGCTACCACCATTCTAGCAATTCTTTCACTCTATATTTTTACAGTCTTTGTACATTTTCGCTCATTAATAGAAAATTGTGTATTACTGTATCTTTGTGTTTATGGTTACATCTATGATACATTTTTGTTATATTATTGGATATCTGAGATATCTATGTACATTTATTTATTATATCTCCACTCTCATTTCATGCCAAAAATAATTTGGATCAGTGGTATCAGAGCATGTTGCTCTTGATCGTTTTTTTCAGCGCATGTCCCCGACGAGGTATGAGTATAGAAAGTTGGGTCTCGAGCTTGTATCTCTTGAAGATAATCTCTCTCTCATTCCCAAGAAACCCTCAATGGAAAAAGAAAATAAAAATGACAGAGAAGACGATTCTATCAATCTGTTACTTAAGCAAGCTCTCACGCGACATAGGGACAAAATGATGGAGAATTATTCCCACATCCTTCAACATCTACCGATAGAAATAGGTGCATCTTCATCAAACAACCACTTTGGAAGAACCTCTCCTTTCAAGGTATAGGTTAATTTTGATATTCCTATATTTGAAGTCAGATAGATGTGGATGCCCTATAAAAATGGTTAAATCTGCTAGAAGGTTATTTCTTTGTTCACCATTTTTCCGATAGGGAAAAGATCACCTTCACACTCCTTAAATCTCTCCCCCATGTCAAACATTGTTGGGAAACTTACTGGGAGAAAAGTTCCATAGAAGAGTCTGGAATATATGGGGCTGATCCCACTTGGGATTTTTTTGTGGACACTGTAAAGGAACAATATTACCCTGTTGGCAACTATGAGGACCAGTATATGAGATGGACCACACTATGGAAAGAGAGGGGAAAATAAGTTCCATAGTTCACCAATACCTTCCATACATTGCAAACCAATATGGGTATCAAAGACTTCGAACTACATTTGGTTATGAAATACTGTGGGGCTCTACACAGATACATCCAAACCGAAATGCATTTTTTGGACATCTCATCACTCGATGTTGCTTATCGATATGTTGTTAAAATCGAGAAGAAATTTAAGCACCAGAACGAACGAGAGTTTAGGTATACAAATCCGCAACAACCAAAGTACAATAAATACAACCCTAAAAACGATCTCCTAAAAACCAGTCCAAACCACAAAAAAATAAGGGTCACGGGAAGAAAAAGGACACCGGAAAATGGTGTGATTTCCACAAAATCCCCTGGAACAACACCGATGAATGTCACTCAAAAAATTAATTGGTGGTCGAGATCAAAGACAAGGAGTCGAACGCTGATTCATAATCTGATTATGAAAATACTGATAAAAGAAAAATCATCGACACAGACCCCACTACTATTGTTGTGACCGCAACAATTCAACCAGAAGAACCAACAGATCCTGAATAGGGTAGAACCTTTTTCATTCACATATGTGGGTGAAGGGGACCCCACTGCATTTTATTGTTGATAGCAAAAGCCAGAAGAACCTGATCTCAACAGAGGTCATCAAACAATTGGGATTGTCGACAACACCACACCTGCAGTCATACAACATCGGGTGGCTTTGCCAGGGACGATATCTTCGTGTCAGCCATTAGTGTTGATTGTCATATGACATCCATCTCTTCAAGGATGATGTATTATGTGATGTTTCCCCACTAGATGTTGGTGATGTTTTCTTGGGCTAGCCATATATGTGGAAACGCCATGTTGTTTATGAGTCTCGACCCCACAGTGTCATTGTTTCTCTAGGGGGTCATCTCTATAGAATACCAGAGGTAGTTCTGACTATTGTTCCACCTAAACAATGTCGTAAGGTAGTATCTCATACTAAATTTTTTATCTTCTTCACAATCTGTTCAAAAGGGGAACAAAAGAATACCGCAACCACTATAGCCTCAGCCCAAGCACCTTCTGTCCAACTGAAGCAGGTCGACAAGATTGCAACAAAACAAAAATATTTCTTCTTCACACAGTCATCTTAGGTAGCCCAACTGGTTGAAAAAAGTCAGCCCCAGCAACAATAGGTTCGTGACAACCTTCCACAAACCGAGCAACATGACATCTCTAACAAGGAAAGCAACTCACCAAGATTCAAATTCAGCAATCACTTTCCCCTCTCCCCCGGGAACTCAACACAATGGATACCATTTCTTCCTAAGAAGATAAGATTGATCTAGGTGGATATCGATGGCCACGCACCTATTCCACAGGCTCGAAAAACAATTTTCCATCTTGGCAAATTTTCGACAGTTTTTCGGGTTCCAAACTTCCATGGTTGTTTTGAGTCCCTAAACGACATTTTTTGGGGATTTGCGGCCCATGTGATAGCATCGAATTGGTCTAGTAGAAAATCGTTCTTCTCAGTTATAACTTTCAAATGGTGTATTGAGCGCCCCAAACAAAGATCGTATGCAAAAGTTACGCCCCTAGGAAGTTGACATATCAACTACCCCCATCAAGGCCCGCAAACCTTTTGGATTTTCATCTTCCAGGGTTAGGGTTTTGGATCTTACTAATGTTAAAAATTCCCTTGGAGCCTCATTGTAAGAATCATCTTCTTGCGAATGAGAGTGTCCGTCACATCTCTTCTCAGAGATAAGTTGCATGCATTCTAGCGAGTCTTTCACTCTATATTTTTAAAGTCTTTGTACATTTTTGCTCATTAACAAAAAATTGTGTATTACTATATCTTTGTGTTTATGGTTGCATCTTTGATACATTTATGTTATATTATTGGATATCCAAGATATCTTTGTACATTTCTTTATTATATCTTCGCTCTCATTTCGTGACGAAAATAATCCGGATCAATGACACTACCAATTGGGAATCTAGGAGAACCTCAAGAGATATAATACCATGTGAAATAGAATCTCTAAGAATCTCAATCACAACATTATATTCAGATACATTATAGGTTGTTGGCCCCATACAAGCACCTCCAAAAGTTACAACTTGGCCTAAAGATGAGTAAATTACCTATATGATAGAAGCAAGGTTTCGAATGTGATGGATAACACAATCCGTGAACTCTATGAAGACAAAATATTCCAGTGACATCTTCCAACCAAGTAGAAGCACCATAAGAAAATGGAAACATAAAGAAAATGAAATAACTAGTCCTAGATACTACCAATATATAATAATTACAAAGGGAAGAATGCCTGAGCATTAATGCTCAAGCATAATACCTCTTGAGATAGAGCCCATTTATGGGCTTCGGGGGCACATTACCTTCATAATATGATAATTTGGAATCTCCTTTCAATAGGGAATTCCTCATAATAAAAGGACTGTGTCACATTGGGTGAAACTTTCTTGCCCCTATAACATCATTATCTTGATTTCAAACTAAAACAAGGTCTCCCTTGGAAAATATCCTTGGGTATAAATACTTATCATATTGAATCATAGCATGCTTTTTGTGTGTCTCATTCGTCATGGTACATCGTGATGATTCTAATCGATTTGTTCCAAATGAATGAGATGTACTTCCAATTCCGTTGTTTCAGGAAGAATCTCAGCAATGATCTTCAATGAAGGTATTTCACAGTCAATTGACAACACTGCCTCCACCCTGTGAAAGATTTGGAAATGTGAGAATAACGTAGCAGTATTGATCGAAGTATGATATTCCCATAATGTTGGATAAAGCATCAAAAGAAAAATTAATTTACTCGCATTGACAGTCCATTGAAGGATGTTCTTAAGAGACTTGTTGACAACATCTACTTGAACATTTTCTTGAGGATAATAAGGAGATGAATGAGCTCCTACTTGAAACCTAGTTTTGATGCTAATTCCATCATCATTAAGTTCTAGAAAGACTTCCATGGACAATGATAATGTATATTAGAACTCCAAACCTAGAAGTTATTTGATTGAATATGAATTGAGTTGGAGTCTCACCATCATTCACTAACACAGGAAAGGCTTCCTCCAACTCTTACACGCCAAAATGTCACACTTGAATTTCTCACCCTAAGTGTCGCAAGTGTCGCAAAGGGATGTATGCACCTTGTTAAGTGTCACATGCAATGTCGCAAGTATCCTATGAACCTTTCCTAGTGTCAAATTCATTTTTTTGAGTGTCACAACCCCTTGAAACCATGAAATACATATTCCATGACCCTTAAGTCACATTGGAGGAATAAACTCGTCATTTCAAGGTTAAAACACACCTTTTACTTGGAAAAAGTGACCATTTTGGGGAAATTTCTGAAGAATGGTGCCCCCTGGCCATGCTATGGGAGTGTTTCTTCATGGAATGGAGTCCCCTTTTCCATGTTATGGGAGAACCACTTTAGAGGATGGCACCCTATCTCTCACTTTGGGGGAGTGCCAATCTTGTTAGAGGGAAAGGGGGGATCATCCACCTTATTCTATGGGTTAGCTCTCTTAGGATGAGGTTGGTTGTGTTTGACCCCTATGTTATGGCTTCATATTAGGATCATATCCCAACCCTAAGGATAAATATCCTCAACCATATCCTTAATTTTCTTATGTCGGTTGATTCTCTTTCTTCCTCTGGTGAACATTTTCCTATTAGTAACCATGAGTCTTTTGGGTATAAAAATTGGCATTAGGAGAAGAGTCGATGGTTGAATCTCTTGGAATCCATGATTGAGGTTTGTCCCTTGACATTTATTCCTTCCAGAGAATTTTCCTCTTGGAAGCCATGATCAAGTAGAGGTCAATGCGCCTAGTTTATTTTATTATTTCAAGATCATTAAAAAATGAAACTAGGTTTGAGCATAGTTTATTTTCCGATTTCAAGCTCATTAAAAAATGAAACTAGGTTTGATCATAGTTTATTTGTTGATTTCAAGCTCGTTAAAAAATGAAACCAAGTTTCGAGCAAATTTCTTGTTTCTATGTCAAGCTCGTTAAAAAATGAAACAGAGGGCCCCAAGCATAGTTTCTCTAGTTTCAATCTTGTGTAAAAATGAAACCTACCTTGCAAGCATAATTTTCTTCTCTGTGACAAGCTCATTAAAAAATGAAACATACGTCCAGGAATCAAACCCAGAGGTCATGAGAAAATTTATTTTTCTGTGTCAATCTTGTTAAAAAATGAAACAACCGCGTATCCCGTTGAGTCGAGTCTTTTTCTCAATCTCGTAAATATTGAGTCAAGTCTTTCACCAGATCTCATAAATGTTGAGTTATGTCTTTCACTAGATCTCGTAAACTAACCTTCATTTCATATGCCTTTCTCAGTTGACCCCTTTTTTCTCCATATGGTATAGAAATCAGTGACAACATAAGCGTCAATGGATGAAATGAAGCTTAGGGGGGCATGTCTCCAACCTCTAGACATCATGCTAGAGAAAATCCACTAGCTTCCATCACACAGCTGGGGGAAAAGTACCAACTATCTGTGGGTTCCATTCAAAACCTTTGGACATTACATTGGGAAGTTCTAAGCTCAGTCTTTGTTCTTTCACGTGCTCATTAATACATGAGAATAGGTTACCAATTGTACTTTTATCTCTCTTTCAGACACATAAAATCTATACAAAAAAGGAAATCTTTGGAGTCTCCTTTAAGTTGTTTTTAGACTCTCTAAACACAAAAATATTTTCTAGTGAGCTTGCTTCCTTTCACACTCATTAAAATGTTTGAAAGGGCATCTTTTGAGTGGTAGTTTATCTATTTTTTCATCCTTGCAAGAGTAATTAAGAAAAAGGAACACTCTAATCAAACATGATTAGAAGAGTTCTCCCCTATATTGTTTTACACTTTTTTGGGGGCTTGGGAGACTAAATTTACGAAAAATTCACCCTTGAAGTAATTTTTAAGTTCTTTTCAGACTCTCTAAATGTGAAAAACCATCGATTTTACCTTCTTTGGGCTCATAAAACTATGCATCATAGGACCTATGTGAGTCCAATCTCCAGGACCCATACAGGACCAAAACCCTCCTTCCTCGGGTTCGTTAAACATATGTTGAGGGACTCATCTAAAGGATGAGCTATATCAAACATCTATTACCCTCATCAATCTTCTTAAAAAATAAAGAGGTAATCATATATCTGGATGGGGAAAAATTGAAGGAAGTGTGTTAAATTTTTTGGAATCCTTTATGGCAGTTTTTGTCTCCCTTGAACATGGCACATGTTTACGTATCATCTTACAGCTGGGTAATATTCTTGTCTCTGAGTCATACCAATTCCATGTGTTTATATACTTTTTCATTCCAGTAAAAGAGTGTTCTTATTTCCATCACATTTCATTCTTGATACTCGTCGAGTCAATATTTCCAATTCAGTTGTCCTGCTTCATCATGTTCAAGGGTAGTTTCACTTCAAACCATCCATCTGCAGTATTACCAGTTTTGATTTCCTATGTCATTCCATACTCATTCGATTCACTATATCACATCACTATCTTGTGTCAGTTTCATGTCAATGATGGGGGATACATCAAGGCCCTCCTTCGATGAGTCTTTTCCTGTCGACTTCAACACATTATCCGAGAATTAGAATTAGAAACTAGTTAGTACCTTGGGACCTACATGCATCAATGAAAGGCCTCCTCACTTCTGACAGTAGGTTTACATTATTTACCTCCGACCATATGATTCCACGGATGTTCGACCTCATCTCATTTATTCACATTCGCTGGAATGTACTAGGGTACCTTGGGAGTCATTTTCATCATTGTTCATTTCCCTCACACTTGTTAATGGTATACCTCAATGATCGATAATCAAGTGGTTTCTACCATGTTCGACATCAAATCATTTATTCACACAGATAGATTCGTACCACATTGGGATCAGGATGAAGACCCTGGGTTGGGTTCTCACTCTATTACATGCTTTGCCTAGGCTACGATGGAGATCATTTGAGCATGTAAAATATTTATGTACAATCATCGTGTTGGCAATATTACTGATATATATATATATATATATATATATATATATATATATATATATATATATATATATTGTCACATATATCCACATTGTATTGATCTATGGCTATGTTTTGTCATCTTGTAGCTCCACTATGTATTTTTTGTTGTTGTAATCAGCTCATGTCATGGAGGTATGGATCCAAATTGTATCTTTGGTGGCCATATCCTTAGTCATTATTCCGATGGATCCACAGTGTATTTGTCATCAACCATGCTTTAATTCATCTCATATTCAGAGCATAAGTATGACTACCTCGGAAATGGAACATACTTTTATACCGATTGATGATTGTTTGCAAATTCTTCCAGGTTATTTGACTTTAGAACCCTTTCATTGCAGAATTTTTAAAGTGTTTCGACCATCCATTTCTATTTTGACCTCACACTTTAGGGGCAATCTGTTACATGCCAAAATGTCACACTTGAATTTTTCACCCTAAGTGTCGCAAGTGTTGCAAAGTGACGTATGCACCTTGTTAAGTGTCACATGCACTGTCGCAAGTGTTGTATGCAAATTACCTAGTTTTTCATTCACTTTTCTGAGTGTCACAACCCATTGACACCATGAAAGACATTTTCCATGACCCCTAAGTCATATTTGAGGAAGAAACTCATCATTTCAAGGTCAAAACAAACCTTTTTTCTTGGAAAAACCAACCATTGTTTGGGAATTTATGAAGGGTGGAGCTCCCATGGCCATGCTAGGGGAGTGCCACTTCATGGACTAGAGACCCATTTTCCATGTTATGGGAGCACCACCTTAGAGGATGTCACCCTGTCTCTCACTCCTAGGGAGCACCAGTCTTGTTAGAAGGAAAAGGGTGATCCTCTACCTTATTCTATGGGCCAACTCTCTTAGGATGAGGTTGGTTGTGTTTGACCCCTATGCTATGGATTCATATTAGGATCATATCCCAACCCTAAGGATACATATCCTCAAACATATCCTTCATTTTCTCATGGTGGTTGTGCCTCTCAAGCCTATATATTGAATGTATTTCCAAGGTGAAGGAAGGAAGATTAGAGGCATAAAACCTTTGATTTTGGAGGAAGCATCATCATTTTGATGTCAAGCTTCATGAAAGGGTTGGATAAGGATATCTTGGAGAAGTGTTGCATCATCAATCATGGTTTGTAAGTGCCTTCTTTGGATTTCCAATTAATATCAACTTACCCTATTCCCTTCAAGTTCATGTGTTCTACATTTACTTGTCTATTGTTGTTTCAGTCTTCATAGATAGATATTCTTTGTCTAATCATATATAGTAGGAGGAAGAGTTCCTTTTCTAGTCTTTGTGGGATTTTGGTTATGTTGAGGAGCTTGGAGATCAAGCCTAGGGATTGGAGTAGCGAGGAAGAACATTGCAACAAGGTATGCCACATCCTTCATCTCTCTTTCTTGACTGATTGAGTTAGATATATAGGAAAAGTAATAACCACTTTTTCACTTCTATATTTGTACCAAATATAGGATTCTTGGTCCAAAGGAGAGCTTAGCCTATCCGCAGGGTAATATTTCTCACAACACCCACTTCATAAAATATTCAACAACCACGATAATATAATGATTCCCCTCACATGTCGTGAAACATATCCCCAACTTATTCAAGGGACTGATGATGATGATAGGAAACAAAAGAGAAGGATACCCCCACATATTTCTATAAAATACTTGACAAGGGTGACATATTTTGACTAATTGAACAAAATATTTGAAAATTTTCAACCAAAAGTATCTGACGTGCATAATTTTTTGTATTTTTGTGAACCCAAAAATATGACCACCACATGCTCCACTGTGGCAATCATTCAGAACAATATACACTTCCTTGTGAGTTAAAAACAATGCAGGATCGAATCTACTCCCTGATGATATAGAGTGTCATTGATAATGAGGTAATTCTTTGTCTGATGGCCAATACGATGTCATTCATCTCATGAATAATGCGAAGACAAATTCAAAGTATAGAGTTATACAAGGATATCCCTGTACCAAGGATCGTTGGAAGAAATAAGGAATATATTCTTGTCTGTAAACGAGTTTGTAATGATGGTTACCTCATCCTCCCTAGGAAACTCCGACATAATCTCAAAAAAGACTAAAAATTTATTGGACTTCCAAGATACAAAGTGAAAATCAAACTCCTGCAATATGAAAATCCATTTGTTGTAATTTCCCCAAATTATTCGTCGTGTGAGGATGTATCAGAATGGATTAATGTTATTGATTATATTATTATTATGCAAAAGAATATAATTTTGAAGCCTCTGGAAAACGTGCACGACTTCCAAAGACAAATTATCTATGTGCAAGTAATTAAGTTCAAGGCCAATCAAACCTCGAATGATATAGTAAATGGCGTGCTCATGGAGAGCATCATCCTCATGAACTATAACAATGCCAATAGTGGATTCTTTTGTTGCAATATACAACAAGAATTATTGAGTGCATCGAGAGATCGTGGTGAAAAATCATCCTAAATAAAAGGAACCACATTTTTCAACAAGCACATGAATCCCTTGGTGATTTCAACATAATTGGAAATAAATCAATGAAGGAAATTAGATTTTTCTTGCATACTTTGAAGTTGATGGATATTTTGCTAGGGAGGTAACATAATTATTTCCTCAACCTTCAACAAATCGACCGTGATACCCCTATTGGAAACAATAAATCCTAACAGATGCCCTGAAACTACACAGAAGATGAACTTATTACGATTTAATCGAATACGATAGTACCGACATATTTTAAATATGATCCAACCATGAATCATATGATCTTCTCTCTTGTGAGAGAAAGCAATGAGATCATCAAGATAAGCTTCGATGATATGTTTGAGATAGTGAAAAGTGAAAGACATAGCTCGCTAGAACGTATCCCCAACATTTTTAAGGTCGAAAGGAATCTTCTTATCCATGAATGTACCCCAAGGACATATAAATTTCATTTTATGTTGATCCTCAGGTCGGATCTAGATCTAATTATAGTCCATGAAAGATAATATTTCACTTCCCACACATTCATCGATAATCTGATAAATGAATGGGACAGGGAAGTTGTCTTTGGGACACTCTTTATTAATGTCACGAAAGTCCATATAAATGTGAATGGTTCCTTTATGTGTATCCACTAGATGGGATTTGACACCCATTCACTAAGGGGAACTAGATATATGAAACCATCCCTAAGAAATTCATCTACCTCCACATTAATCGCTACTTCCTTTCTTGGATTAACCAGTCATGAATTTTGTCAAACATTTTTTTCTTTTTCATACATTTTTATCTCATGTTCGACAATGAGGGGATATATACCTATAATTTTCTCATATGACAAGATAAAAACATTGTGGAATTCATTAAACAGGTAGGTATACACATAGATCACTTATGGGGAATAGTATTCACTAATAAACATGTTCTCAATGACGTCGGGGGTTATAGGGATGTCAAGCAGAAGAGTCTCCAATATATTTTCCATGTTTCCCTAGACATAGACACCACGCTTAGCTAAGGGATTCATGAGGTGATCAACACATCCACTCAAAATCAATCAAAATAATCCCTTATCAACTCGACTAAATTCCATCAGAAAATAAGATTGATGATGTAATTCCTCCCAGGTTCGTTCTGGTCCTGCCATTACCTCAAGAATTGCTTCATCATAAGGAAAAAAAGTATCAAGGAAATTGAGTGAGATGGAATAGTTCAGGGCCTAGATGGGCTCTATAAGATGATCCACTTCATCTTTTCAATAAGAAATAGGATCAATATCTACAGTATCTTGTTGAATCACATGATAATCTCTCTTAGCTACAGATAATGGCATGACCATCCCGTCATGCACAAGACCTCCTAATAAATCACACAAAGAGAGTAAAACCCAAGGATCCTTGAAATAATTTGTTTGAAATGAACTCAATTTAGTTACAGTGATCGAAGAGATTTACTATTGGTAGCAAATCGGAACAACATTAATATACAAAATCAGTGTTGATAAATTAAAATTTCCCATTAGAGAAGGATAAATCCCAACACCAATACTCTCAATTGTCGTCTGATATTTTTCAATTAATGAGACTATAGATCCCATAGTGTTGAAAACCTCTTACTCTAGCACCCAGGTATCTTTTTATCTAGTGATTTCCTTACTGCAAGTTATATTAGAAGCTCACAAAACAAAAATACACTATTGAAATATTCAACTCAATAAATCTAGCAAAAGCAAAAACTGGAAACCAAATGATGCACACATAAACACAAATAGTTTTGGGTAGATACCCATGGAAAAAACTTGGTGGAAAACCAGTGCTGAGAATGATTTTATTATGCTAAAATTGGGGCTCCCGTAATAGGGATAATGGCCCACTAAGAGAAATACAACTGCAGAAAAACCTAGCAAAGTCTGGTATGTTGTACGGTCTATAAATTCATGCTTTTGGAGATGTATGTGAATTTCCCTATTATGTTCCTACATATATGTACCTGTCTCCACTAGCACTTGCATACACGTATGGAAATACTATAGGACAAGATCCATATGTCGCAACACTTCTTGTGTGTTCGCCTGAATGAAACCTAATTGCGACAACTTCTGTTCTCTCTTCTCAATGATCTGATCTTTGTATGGAAGTCCTTCTCCACTTATCCAAGATATATTTGAATCATAGTCCTTCGTGATCCAACTCTATCCGTGTCGACTCTCTCAACACAAGTATCAAGTGTCTTCCTCCTTCACCCTAGCCTTGCTTTTATAATCTCAAGTTATAATATATTTCTAATATTCAAAGTGATTGATGGTTGATATTACTTCTCATACTCACTTGAGATTTAGATCACATGCCAATTTCTTTTATCATTTCCTCAAATAAATCATTTAAATAAATAAATAATTAATAAAATCACTTTACTTTAATAATTCATTTAACTAAAGTAAAGTTACCAAGATAGAAGGATTTGGATGACTTCCACATGATATACACCAAGCCTATGTGGAAATACCTGTCTGATGCTACATGCATCAACACTCCCTCTTAGTGAGGAAGGTATTAGATATTATTTTTGGGATTAACTGCGTAGTGTAAGTCATTAATCTATGACCCATATCCATGAGTATTAGTTGCAATTGACCAATAATTCTCATGATTTGAATAGTCCACTTAGCACTCATTGCATCGGGTGATGATCACATGGGTGAAGAAATGGGATTGAAACCAACGAAATGAATTGCATAGCATCAATCATCACTTCCAGGGCTTGCACCTAGTAACCAAAACTTCCCATCTGGTCACCCATCCCAAGATGCCTTTGGCTCAAGCATGCTTAACTATGGAGTTTTCCCCACAATCAAGACCACTTAGCTTGGTACCCCATTTGCAAAACCTTAGCAAGGATATGGGTCATAGATTAATGACTTACAATATGCAGTTAATCCCCAAAATAATATCTAATATCTTGCCCTGTGGAAGCCCCTCTATGCTTAAATAATAAGAGGAAGGTATTATGCACCACTCCAATATTGTCTCTAAAAAAAAAAAAAAAAACTTTCTCCAGGGGTTGCCTGGTTAGAATATCTATAACCTGCTCATATGTGGAAATATATTGAAGCTTCACTGCTCCCTTCTAGATCCCATCCCGGATGAAGTAGTATATGATCTCAATATGCTTGGAACTATCATGGAATAGTGGATTATTTGGTAGTTTGATACAACTTTGATTATCACAATATATCACTATAGGATCCAACTCCTAATCAAATAAACTTGTAAGCAATTTGTGAAGCCAAATGGCTTCACAACTGGCCATACTCACTACCATATACTCTTCCTCTACTGAAATGAGTGCTATAGAAGTTTTCTTCCTAATGAACCAAGTAATCAATTTTTATCCCAAGCTAAATTAGCATCATGAGGTGCTCTGTTTCTCTATTGCACTCCCTACCTAATCTGAGTCTGTATATCCATACAACTCCACTCCATCTCCATCTCCTCCAAAATACCTCAATCCATACTCCACTATACCTCTCAAGTAATTGAGAACATGATTTTCTATGATCCAAGGAACATGCATAGACTCCACCATGAATTGACTCAAGGTGTTCACAACAAAACAAATATCTAGCCTAATGTTGAACAAATACATCAAGGACCCTATCAGTTGTCTGTATATCCTAGGATATACCAACTTTGAATTTGAGGTGATCACCTTCTTCAGATTGGAAACCATAGCCATAATCATCGGTTTATAGTCCTCCATATTGAACCTTCTCAATATATCAACTGCATACTTCCCTTGACCAAATAAGTTCTCTCCCGATACCTTCCATACCTCTAATCCCAAGAAATAATGCACCAAACCAACATCCTTAATCTTGAACTCATTAGCTAAATTCTCTTTATGCCTTGCAATAAGATCCTCTACACCTGTGAGAAATAAATAATCAATGTATAAAACCAAGATGAGTGGATCTTCCCCAACAAATATGTAGTACAAGTTAGAATCTGCCTCACTCTTGGAAAATCCCATACTCTACAAGTATTCATAAATCTATAATACCACGCCCTGGGTTCCTATTTGAGTACATACAAGGATTTCATAAGCCTAAACACATGAGACTCCCTCCCATGTACCTTAAATCCCTAAGGTTTCTCTATGTATATTTCCTCCTTAATGATCCTATTGAGGAAAGTTTTTTTCACATCCACTTGATGTATCCTCCACCTCATAACTGAAGCAATAGAAATAATATCTCATATAGAAGAATACCTAGAAACTAGAGCAAATGTCTCCTCGTAGTCTACTCCCTCTTTCTAGGAGAACACTCTCACCACAAACGTCACCTTGAACTTCTCGATGCTACCATATGAAACATGTTTGATCTTGTAGGACAACCTAGAACTCAAAACTGACTTTCCCTCCAATCTTAGAATTATGTCCCAAACATCATTCCTCACAATAGAGGTGTACTCCTATACCATGAAATCCTTCCATACCTGTTTTTTTGTTGCTTCCTTAAAATTGGAAAGCTCAACATCAATGGTGCTACTCATAAGCACCATATAGTTCAAAAAATTATTTGGAGGCCTATGCTCTCTGACCGCACTCCTAGGAGCCTTACCAACACCCTTCAATGTATGTAATATCCACTTGGGTATCGTTATAGGACTGGAAGGGCATAAATCCTCCTCCCCACCCAAATTTTGAACTAATAACTATTGCTCATCCTTTGGAGCATGTTTCGACTCATCCTCTGTCATTGTTGATGACTCATGAGATCTCCTAGATGCCAAGTTCTCCTTGAACTTAACATATTTTCTCACAAGTGTCTTCCTCTATGCTGTAATGAAGATATTGTAAGCCTTTGAGGTCTCATTGTACCCCACAAATACATCCTTCTATCTTGAAGGCTCTAGCTTTGTCCTCTTCTCCACAGGCACATGGATGTAGACTGGATAACCAAATATACTCAAATGTCCTATCTCTAGATTCACTTTTGAGAATGCCTCCTCTGGAGTCGTGTTCCCCAATATCCTATGAGGACTCCTATTTTTCACATACACTTCCGTATTACATGCATCTTCCCACAGAAACATAGGAAACTCCTAGTCATGTATCATATCCCTGGCAGAACCAATGATGGATCGATTCTTTCTCTCTACAACCCCATTCCAATGAGGGTTGTATGATACTGTCATCTCCATATTGATCCATTCCTGATTATACAAATCCTTTAATTCATTGGAGGTGTACTCTCCCTCATTATCAGACCTCAAGACCTTGATCTTCTTATCCGTCTGGTTCTCCACCCGAGCTTTAAACTCCTAAAACTGACTGAAGACTTCATCCTTTGTCTTCACAAAGAAGATGCATGCTTCACTGGAAAAATCATCATTAAATTTCACATAGTATGATGATCCCTATAATTATTCTATTAACATTGGCCCACTCACATATGAATGTATAAGATCCAAGATCCCCTTGGACCTACTCTTGCATCTCGAAAAATTATCCTTGGCATTTTTCCAGGTGCACACCCTCTACACACTCTCTACTTATCAATACTGAATTTTGGAGGGCCTATAACGATCCCCATCAGAATTGACAATGCTCTATAGTGTAGGTGTCCCAACCTCCTGTTCCACAACTCACATAGGTTGACATTGTCATGTGCCAAATTTTGAACAGGCTTGACCTGCAACCTATATAAAGTGTATTCTCTAACCACAAAAACAACTACATTGTTTGGGATAGATTTCTATAAATGTATGAGTTCTTTCCCTCTCTGAAAAGTGATGGTAAAACCCTTGTCCTCCATAGCTAATACTGAAAGAAAATTCTTCTTCAAACCGAGTAAGTAAAGAACATCCTGGGCATATAATGAACCTCTTGACTCAAGCTAGAACATGATTGCTCCCTCTCCCTTTACTACATACTTGGAATCATCACCAAGTTGCACATGAATATTCAAGTCCCTCTCCGTCAGACCATTAAATATATCTCATGATTCTTTCATATGATGAGATGCACCATTGTCCAAGAACCAAACACTCCTCGCAGTTATGCTGGTAGAAAGGCAAGAAACCAGTGAATAATATTTATCAAACTTTGTTGCAAACTCAACAAGATGTGTCTTTGTTGATGTTGTTGTCTATGTCTTTTATTTACCCTTGTTATTCTCAGGACACTGAGATGAATAATTTCCATTCTTATGACATGAGAAGCACTTGATTTTACTCAAGTCCTTCTTCTTCCCTAGTTGTGATGTTCCTCCATCATTGTTACCCTTTTTGCTAGAACTCTTCCATTTTCCCTTCTTCATCTTACTGACTAGAGCCAATTTATCCTCACTACCTCCCTACTTTCTACTCTTAGACTCCTCTCGAGTATCTTCCTGGATGAAATCATCCCAAAGTATCTACCAATCTGAGAGATTTTCCCAAGCACAAACTCCTTTGACAAATGGTTCCCAAGACTTGGGAAGACTATTAAATGCCACATTCACGATATCTATGTTCTCCTTTTTACCCCCGATGGTTGCAAGTTGATCACTCACTTGTGTGATCCTCATGAGATAGTTGGTAACATTATCAAATCTAGACATCTATACTGATCTGAGTTTATTTCTTAAGATCGTCTTCCTATTCATGTTCTTGATCTAGATTAAACTTACCAAGCCATCAAATATCTCTTTGGCCATCTTCTTCTCAGATAGGTGATGAATTAGATGATCCTTCACTGAATTCAAGAGGACCCTCTCTGCTTTGATATCCTTCTTTTTATGATCTTTCAAAGCTGTCGGATCTATTGGTGGTGTAACTTATTTGTCCACTAACTCCCAAAGTTCATATTTCATCAACACCAAAATTACTCTTACTTCCCAATATAGGAATTTGGATGCTCCATCCAATCTATCTTCAACTCTCAATGGTGTTGTTTCCGTCGCTAAGACCTCATAAATGTACATAGAAAAATAACTTGTTGCTAGAAACTGCCCCTATACTAACCTCTATAAACTTGTATGCACATGTCACAACTAAACCCCCTTGCATATATGCACTTGTTCTTACTTCTACCCATGTACACATGCCTATTTCCAAAGAGACCCATGTATGTATGCACCTGCCCCTTTTGTGACCTCATGTACAACTCCATAAACCTGTAAAACCCTAGTTCTACCTAAGTATGAATGTTCCCCTGAAATATGTCCTTTGATTTCTTCTTGTTAGTTATTGATATGCTAAGATGTCCTATAGATATTCTATCAAATTCTATGGATCTAATATTGGATTCCCTTCATAGAATGCGCTCTAATACCATTTTGAAAACATCTTACTCCAAAACCTAGGTATCTTGTTATCTAGTGATTTCCTTACTACAAATTAGATTTGCAGCTCACAAAACAAAAATGCATTGCTAAAATATTCAACTCAATAAATATAGAAGAAGAAAAGACTGGAAACCAAATCATGCACACATAAAAACCAATATTTTTGGGTAGATGTTGGGCCCTCCATTTTTTAAGAAAATATGATTTTGTGGAAAGCATAAAGTTTTGCAGGAAAGCGCAACAGTCCAACGAAATATTAGAAGTGATGGAGAAACACAAGGATAAGAAGAAAAACTAATTGAAAGAGTGGCAATTGGGGAAAATTGATCATGCAGCAGCTGGATGAGAAAGTGGAAAGATACATAATCTTTAAGTGCGAGAAAAACATCATTTCACAGAATCAAGAAAATATAACAGCGGAATCAAGAAGTTAGGAAGTGCCCAAGGGAAAACTAGAAATATGAGAATATGTAATGGGAAAGGGTTGGTTAGTTTTTTTTCATATTGTGCATTGTTATATAGTTGTTGCTAGTATTATTATTGGTTCTCTCTATTATCAAGATATCACAATTATTGTTATTGTGTCTGGTGGGATAAATTATTGTAAAGGGTTTTTTGGGAATAATTGTGCTTGTGCAGTAGCAATAGATTATGTAGATGGTATGGGAACATGGAGAATAATGTATAAGCTATGATAGAAGGATATAATCGTGGGATCATGAATTCTTAGATGTTGATAATATAAGAAATTGTTTGGGCTTCCTAAAAACGTGCACACATTCCTACGTGTGCACATATCTACTGCATGGCTTGCCACTTTTTCGACCACGAACTTCGTGCACTTACCCCATTGTATTATGGATCCAATGTTTATAATCATTGGGAACATTGAACCTTAATTTAAATATATTTTCATGATATTTTTCTCAGAAGGAAACAAAATTTAGCTGATAGGTATCCAAGGGAAACCCTCTAAGGTAATAAACTCTAATAGCATGAAAAAATTACTCTAAAAGGGATACCATGGTGTAATTTCACAATTGTGCTCACTTGATGTTCAAACATTTATATCCTCTACTCCAGTGGATCTCCAAATAGTTATCAACAACCATTCCAAGGTATTTGGAGAGATGCCTAAGGGTCTTCCACCTATTCAAGATTACGACCATGGTATTCATTTGAAACTAGGAGGTGTACCACCTAGAATTATGCCTTATAGGTATCCATATGCACAAAAGAGTGAGATTCAGTGTATGATCCAATAAATGTTAGAGGCAAGCATCATTCAACCTAGCCAAATTTCTTTCTCTTCATCAATAGTCACAGCTACAAATAAGGATGGTTCATGGAATATTTATCCATATTATGGAAATCTCAAAAAAATGACCATGAAAGATAAGTTTCTTATTCCTATAATTGATGAATCATTATATGAAGTGCATTGAGAAAATTTCTTTACTAAGTTGGATTTTCATTCAGGATATCATCACATCATAATGAGGTGGGAAGACATTCCCAAAACAACGTTTAAAACACATGAAGGTCATTATGATTTTTTGGTTATGCCATTTGGAATTACTAATGTACCTTCAACATTTCAAAGCTTGATGAATTCTATTTTCAAACCCTTCCTTAGAAAATTCATGTTAGCATTTTTTGATGACATACTAATCTACAACAAATATTGGGAAGAGCGTGTACAACATGTTGACAGAGTATTACAACTTTCGAAAGAGAAACAACTTTATGCAAAGCCTTCCAAATGTTCCTTTGGGGCTCAAGAAGTGGAATATTTTAGTCATATTACATCTCATGAAGGTGTAAAAGTGGACCCTAACACAATTAAAGATATGAGGGAATGGACAACTCCCAAAACCTTGAAGAAAATTAGAGGATTCTTAGAATTGAGAGGCTATTACCACAAGTTTGTCAAGAACTAAGGTCAAATAGTGGCACCTCTAACATCATTATTAAATAAGGAAAAAGTTTCTTGGACTCAAGAAGAAACCAGATATTTTGAAAAACTTAAGGAGGCTACGCATACAACTCATGTCCTAGCCACACTTGACTTCACAAAAACATTTATTGTGGAGTGTGATGCCTCATGCCATGGCATTGGTGAATTTTTAATGAAAGAAGGAAGGCCCCTTGTCTTTTAAAGAAACCAACTTAAAGGGAAAAACTTACTCAAACCCATTTATGAAAAATAAATGTTTGCCATACTATATGCAATTAATAAATGACGCCCTTACCTAATAAACATATCATGATATTTTGAAGTGCTTCTTGGAACAAAGATTATCTACAAAAAGGAAAAAAAATTAGGTTACAAAGATGCTAGTTTATGACTTTGAGATTATCTATAAGACAGGAAAACATAATATTTTGGCAAATTCACTTTCAAGGAAACAAGAAGAAATCTAGAGGTTTCACTGCGTGTTATTTATATCTCGCAATATAATTGGGTGGAAGAAGCAAGGATAGAATGGAAGCATGTTAAGCCCTAATATTGGCTCATTACCACTTAATTGGGGCATATTAGATTAGTAATGTTATTTTATTTATGTCAGCTTTAGGCCATTAGTTGTAATTTATATTAGTAATGTTATTTTATTTATGTTGGCTTTAGGCCATTAAACCTCCTAGTCTCCTATATATACCAAGGAGACATTTTCATTTTGAATTATCTTGTACTTGAACATTTAAGTGGGGTAAAAGGAGGTTTCCCCCTCGAAGAGGCTTATTATCTGAAATTATCTGTTTTTCAAGGCGTTGAGTACTTTTGCTGAGGTTTTTATATGCTATATTGATGTTTGGTTCTTAACATATGGTATCAGAGCTCAAGGTCTTGGGGTTTCGCTGCTACATCTGAGACACCGTGGAATTTTCACTATAACTTTTTTTATACAACTTTTCAGAAGGAACGTCTTGGAGGGTATTTAGAAGACATATCAAGGTACGTTGGGTTAAAAATTCAGCTCTTGAGGCCTTATACTTTCGGAGATATAGCTTGTACAAGATCGAGTTCTAGAATCATCCTGAAATGAGTCATTGTGGGATTTTCTCTATAAAAACTTTTCTGTGACGTTTCAAACCTTGAACTCTGGAGGCAATTTACAGAAATTAGAATTCTAGCTGTGGTAACAATTTCAGCTTCTGTGTCATCTTAAATTTGTAGATACACCCTATGTAATATAGGGTATTTGACTAGTCCTATTGACTAGTCTCAAAAAGGTGATCCGGGTAAAACAATCATAACTTCTTCCTAGAGTATCCAAATTGAGTGGGACTGGTTTCATTGGATCGTGGACAGTCTATACTATTTTGGGTGCGAGTTTCAGAATTTTATATCAATTATTTTGTGCGGGGAATACTATACAAGTGAGATCTCCTGGAAAGGCCAAAAATCGACAAGTTGTGGGGAAGTTACCGTAAATTCCACTTGGCACATCCAATTTTGATCAGACCTGTGGAATTACAGAGAATACATATCAGAGAAATACAT
>ML781060.1:58998-78436 GCA_009831015.1 Picea engelmannii
TTATGGTCGCTTCAGGGAAAAATGCATCCATGTAAAGGACCAAATAATGCCTGTTAATGTTTGTTGTATACTGACCTGCCCACTATTGTCTAATGACTTGCAGGCCTCCTGTATGTACCTCTGCATTTATTGGGTTGAATTTCCCCAAGATCTTTTAGGGTTCTCGGGCTAAACTGTGAGGGCTCTCTGGAAGCAGCTCAACAGAAATCCACGGTAAGGTAAGCATCTTTATTTGTGTAGATTTTTTGGAGTCAAAATTATCTTGATGGTTTAGTTTCATAAAGATTTATCACAATTATGATCAACTGTGAAAACATACACATTTCTATGATCAACTGTGAAAATATACACATTCATATTCATATTTGTGTAGATTTTTTGGAGTCAAAAATATGTTGATGGTTTAGTTTGAGAAAAAATTATCACAATTATGATCAACTGTGAAAATATACACATTTCTATGATCAACTGTAAAAACAAACATACATATTCATATTTGTGTAGATTTTTTGGAGTCAAAATTATGTTGATGGTTTAGTTTCAGAAAGATTTATCACAATTATGATACATACACATTTCTATCATCAGCTGTGAAAATATACACATTCATATTCATATTTAGAGTATTGTTATATTTTTTGGAATTTGTTTCATTTCTTTATCTATTATACTATTGTTAAAAAAAAATGCGACAGATTAGATAGAGCAGTTTGAATGTTGTTTGTAGCTGGCAGAACTGAAATCATGCCCATGTTAGGGTTTCCTGTTTCGAAGGAAACACAAGGTTAGACTAAGCACGCACGTTCTGGCAAAAAAATTGTCTATGGGGAATTTGTTTAATTTTGGATGGACTCAGATCTGCCAAATGTAACTTCCTGTATAATTTGATTTCGACAGATTGAGTTTACTTAGATCTGTTAACTTTCTGTATCGTCAGATTTTCAACGGGCAGAAGAAATTTTCATACACTACTGCTATGGGCCACATACAGGATTTGAATGTTGTTTGTAGCTAGCAGAACCGAGATCTCATGCCCATGCACTATAGGATTTGCATTGTTGTTTGTAGCTAGCAGAACCTAGATAGCATGTCCATGATAGGATTTTCAGTATAAAAGGAAAATACATTAAAGTTCAGGGTAACATTCATTTTGTAAAAGTTTCATACATAATTATATAATTAGAGTTTTTTTTTGGGAGTAGGTTAAGGTTAAACGTTCTAGGTTTTTTTTTTTTTTCTGAGATATTTATTTGTCAAAAATCAGGTAAATGATTGTTGGATTTGTAGATTTGATTGGTTATTTTTATATAATTTGGGCTTTTCCTGGGCTTTTCAGCATGCTGAATCCATTTGTACATTAAAAAAATGCAATTTAAACAGCTAAAAAATATGATTTAAACTAAAAAAAATCAAAATTATAACAGTTAAACAACCTCTTTTTATTATACTTTAAGCTTTAAAAGTGAAATAATATTTTCATTTAAAATTTTATAAATTTATCCAATTTTAAATAAAATTAATCAGAGTTTCAAAAATTATAACCTTTTATATTGTTAAATTCATATAAGAGGAAAAAGTTTAAACGACTCCGGAATCCGGACTTGCAGTTTGAATGTTGTTTGTAGCTGGCAAAGCGGACATATGTTGTTTCTTGTGCAATGAATTCTTTAGTAATTGCAGTTGTGTAGTCAGACTTATCTGGTGCAATGAATTTTTTTTAGCAATTGCAGAGTGTTGTTAGATTTATTTTATTTATAGTTTTTTTTTTGTGTGGAGATACTAGTATAAAGGATAAAGGGTAAGTTTAAATTTTCTAAGTTTTTAATTTTTTTAAATTAGTATTATTGAAATTTGGTTGTGTAATTGTTGGTGAGTGAAATGGTAGTTTTAATTGTATTTTTGAATATCTAAATCTATTTGATACCCCAAAAATTTCCAGAGTATTAGGATTGTGAAATTTCAAAAGTTAAATCTGTAATTCCAACAATCCTTTTAAATTTCTGACCTAAATTTCAATCATCCTGACTTAATTTTTAACAAAACTAATAACAAAAAATGTTATCTTAAAAATTTAAAAAACCTAAAACTTTTAAACCACTTATGTGTCATGCATGCACTTAATGTCTTTTGCTGTATGTGAAAACAGTAAAGCTGGCTTACTGTAATCACTTGGATGTCAATAAAACCAGACATGAATTTAGTAACTTGAAAAACCTGCATTAAGATTGTGAAATCTGAATAAACCTGTAATTTCAACAATCCTTTTAAATTTCCCTTTAAATTTCTGACAGAAGTTCCAACAATCCTTTTAACTTTATTTTTAACAAAACTAATTATAAAAATGTACTACAAATAAATATTAAAACTTTCAACTTTATTTTTAACAAAACTAATTATAAAGATGTTCCATGAAAAGATAAAAACTAAAACTTTTAAAACTTTCAACTTTATTTTTAACAAAACTAATTATAAAATTGTCCTCAGGGAAAAATAAAAACTAAAACTTTTACACTGTGTACTGCGTGCACTTCGAGTCTTTGCTGTATGTGAAAACCGCAGAGCAGAGAACGGGCCATGCTTATTGTGATGGCTTGGATGTCAGTAAAACCAGACATGTCAGTTGGTTTTGGATGGTAATTTTACAAATTTCAACGTTGTCTTGAAGTACCAACCTGATGTCAGCTATGCCTCGACGGAACAGAGGAAAGTTTAAAGAGACTTTGACAGGGCAAAAATTGTTAACAGTAACAGAGCAAAAATTGTTAACAGTAACAGAGCAAAAAGTTTCTATCATCGTTGTTATTAACATTGTGTATTTATATTATATAAATGTTGAAATTGTATATAATAATGTTTTGTGGGGTTTTGAAGGTGTTGAATTGATTTATGCATTCAATTTTATCACAATTCCAATTTCAATAATAATTGAGAGAAAAAATATCAGTAGAATCTTTACACTAAGCTGAGCTAAAAACCTCTATCATTGCTGTTATGAACATTGTAACTGGCCCAATACAATAAAGAATGTAATGGCTTGATAAAATGTGGTTTAAACATTCTACATTTTTACTCTTTTTCAGACATTTATTTTAAAGAGTTTTTTCCAAGATCCATCGGAAATTCAGAAAATTGTAGATTTTAGTGGTTGAGATTATATATGCAACCACTAATAAATTTATGCTTTCAAAAGCTATATTTAAACAATGTAAAATTGTCCCCAGTATGGGGCCCTTGACCCTCCCCTCCACGTGGCCTCTAGTGCCGCAGAGAGTTGCTAGCTGCCTCCATCACCCACTTCACCTCCTCATGTAGCATAAGCCATCCTGCACCTCTCTCTTCCTCGCACTCGAGCGACTTTGTCTTGGCATGCACCTCATGCTTCTGTATTTATCTCACCTGTCCGATCTTCCTGTCCTTCACATGTGGTATGGGGAGGTGGCGGAGCGGCTCTGTGTTAATGATGGATACAACCCATATCCTCGTTAATTATGGGTGCATCCTCCACTCATGGCTCCTGGCGTTGGATGGCTATGTTGGTTGTGTCTCCCTCTGGCTGCATTACTACCTCTTTCTTTTGTTTATGTTGTCCCCGGCTTCCTTCCACGACTTCTATGTTGCACCCTACGACCGGCATTTCCTCCACCTCTTTGCTCCTACTTCTCGTGCTTTGGTTTCCTGGTTCCTCTCACATGGCTAGAGGAGGCTCCTCCCACCGAGGCCATGGTGGAACCTCACGCAGACCCAGAACCCGGTCAGGCTTTCTCCTGGTGGACGTAGCTGAAAACTCAGTTGACTTTTACAGTTTCGTCATCCCTTCGGAAATTCAAATAGAAATGGGCTTGGAGAAGGCATGACAGAAACCACCAACTTGTGGGTTCCTGATACTAGCACCTTCCAAGAGTAATCCTGGTAGTACGTATCTGGACTATCCCAAGTTCCAGTAACAGAAGGCATTGGTGGTTTACATGCTGCAAGACTCACAAAGGAGTAGAAACCCGACAAAGTATGTATCCTTTAGCGAAAAGGCATTAATTTTTAGTTGTTAAAGGTGGGAGTGAATTACTCTTGATTTAGAGTAGTTCTATTGGTGATTAAAAGGGTTATTTTTAATTTCAAATTAAAAGATATATATTCATTTATTTATTTTTTAATGTTAAACATTTCAAAAAACAATATTCTAAATAAAATATTGTTTTTCTAATTATTTAAAATGTTAAAATTTAACCAACAACTAATAGATAAGTTGAATTTTCTAATAATAAATATGATTTGTAATTTCAAATATAATTTTTTATAAGTTATATATACATTATTATTAATAATAATTCATAATTACTTTTTAGAAGAATTTCAAAATGTTAACAATGACAATATAAAACTTTAGACATCATCACAAAATCAAACATATTTTTGAACACCCATATAAGAGGATGTAATCTATGTATTCATATTATGGATGTACAATGCATCTTATATTTATATTTTGAGCATACCCCAATTCTCCTTAACCATGGAAATCATGTTAATTCTAGATCTCATTAGAAAATAAGAAATTGCACTAGATCTTGGGCTATTTTTGTTGAAGAGTGATAATTTTATCAAAATACCATAAAAGCAATGAAGAGACCTTGCTTTAAGGGCCTCTAGGACCATGGGAATCTAACATGATTGCATCAAGTGCTTATTATTTAAGTTAAGATGTTTATGATTTGGAACTTCCTAAGATCCATAGAAACACAAAACTAAATGAAATTATTCATCAAAGACCATTGTTCATGAAATACCACTTTTTACTGAGAACATTGACATGAGTTCCTTTGAAATATGAAGAACCATTTGTGCATTGAGTTACCCTTTCCTTAATCCTTATTTGCAGTTTTTCTTTATCTTACTTTTTTCTCCTTTTGACTTTCATTTTATTTCATTTAGTCATTTTTAAAATATATTCATTTTATTGCATAGGACTTGGGTAATGGCCTTATAGCGAGGGGCATTTCTAACAACACTTTATTTCATTTGAATTGTTTACATTTCTTTTTTATCTTTTCTTTATTTTCTCTTCACCTTAAACTCATAGCTCTTTTAGGGTGAGGTTGTTCTCATGGGACTAGGAAGCATGAACCTTTTCTATGGCATATGAAAACCAACCCATGAGTGGGACAATGGAAATCAGGAAGGATGGAGAGCGTTAAGTATGGATTGGGATATGAGCATGCTACACCTCTTAAAGATCCTAGTAGTATGACTCAATCCAAGAGTGACAACATTTGTTTAGAAGATGATGATGATCACCAAGGTGAAACAAGGAAAATGGACAAATTTAGGGAATCATGATCCTTTATCTGACTCAACCAATGATCACCACTTTTATGACATGTACTAGAGACATTGACACCCCATATGAAGCAATGAAATAACATACCTTATGTGTGTCAAGCACCATAATCATCAAATGTGAGTGCGCTGAGAAAAATGTGGGAAACATCTTTGGTCAACTGTCTATGGAGAACCATGGATATCATCTATGGAACTGTTGTTTGTGATAATAATCACAAGAGAAAAATATCATCTAGTAATCCCTAGATGTCAGGGGGTAAGAGGGTATGAGCATGGGATTTCTTCAAAAGGTTGGTGAGTTTGTGAATGTGATGGATCAGAAATCAAAGGCTGAGAACCAAATGCATGAAAAAATATATATAGCCACAAACTTGTGTCGATGAAGTTGGCACACTAAAAACCTTTGATTGTGAGTTAATTAAATAGTAGTTTTACTTAGCCCAACATTGATCTACCTGAATTAAAAACTAGTGTACACCGTGACAAGTCTCAGGATGAATTCTTTAGCATGAGACATGATGGGACTTCCAATATTTCTTTTCCCCTAATGTTTGTTTCCAAATGTTCTCTCAGATCTTCAATCAAACCATGGTGAGCCAACCTAGATGATGGAACTAGATTTGATGTTCTTCCAAAAGGGTATCCTTATTTTGATTAAGACTTAGGTAGATACAACCCCTCATTATTCATACCAAAGACTTCCATATCCTATGTGGAGTTAGGGTTTTTCAACACTAATTTGGAAGGTTTCTAAGTCAACATTTTTTCTAACTTTATATTACTCTTGCTACCCACAAATTCTTCATGTAATAAGATGATAGCATTGTTTCCCATATCATCAAGAGGGTAATGGGAGTGATCCATTACTTTTTATTCTTCCATTCATGCAATCCTTTAATACAATATTCCTTTAATTCTCACACACACAAAAACGTTGTTCATTAAACACAATGTCATAATGTTCAAAGATTGAGAAATTACATCTTAATTAAGAAATAGACTCCTTATTGAGTTGGATGGTTGGATGGTAACATGACATTATCATAACCATGAAAGAAAGAATTAATTTATATTATATATTACTATCATGCCAAAAAGTATCCATAAATCATATAAATCACATACTAGATGAAAATAACAACACAAAATCCAAACAACGGAAACAATAAGATCAATATGAGTCTTGTTCCACTTCTCCTCCAAAATCTCATTTTCAATCTCTTCATTGTTCCATGCTTTGAATTCTCCTTATCTGCATCATTTTCATCCACTTTTTCTCTAATAGGGACTTCCTCCACTCCCAAATCCACTTCTCTACTAAAACTACCTATCAATCCCATAAGAATCGTCGTGAGTATGTAGATAGATTTCCTATTTCCATGACAATTGACTCCATGTTTAGTGTGGATTCTGGTGCCTATTTTGACAAATAAGTCACCCTACAGTGGATATCACAAACATCACTACTTATAATATCAATTTCACAAAGCTCCTCATCATGGACATGAGAAATACTAAGGAGTTCTTCCTTTATATCAACCACAACTTTATGGTGTTTGATTTGTTCAAACAACATGGTATTTCCACACATGTCGAACACCTTAAACAATTGTTCCCACAAACATATCAAATATTAGTACACCAACATACTATATGGTTAAAACCCTCAAAGATGGAAACATTCCATGGTCCTAGAGCTAATGCGACCACTTGAGGAAAAAATAGTAATGCAAAAATAATTTTTTTACATAAGAGTTTATCACAATTGATCATTACCAAATGACCTTCCATTCTCTTTAAATAGAGATCATGGACTAATTGAGTGTTAATACATGGTTCGATACAACCATTAGTATCAAGGAGAATATAACTCATTGAATCACTTTATATCTAGAATATATTGTGATTGTCATATTACATAACTGCAAATGCATACTAAGGAAACATACTTTACCTAAAGACACATTATACCAAGTTGATCTTAAATAATTCCTAATTATCTAAAATATAATAACATCTCCCTTTAAGAACAACTTGGGATATGATTGAATGATTTACAAAAGTGAGACAATAGGAGAAGGAAGGAGGCATTAGAGCCTATCCCCCCTTAATGATAACTTCCTAAACTCCTAACATAGATCAAATTTTGGAAAGTTTCACTTCTGTAAGAGACTTTGTGAAAATGTTTGCAACTTATCATATGTAGGGAAAAATATTAATTCAAGAATGCAATCTTGAATCATGTTTTTGATGAAGCGAATGTGTAGATAATTGTGTTTGTTATGTTGATGTTGAACTAGATATTTGACAATCTTGATGGCATCGTGATTGTCACACCAGAGTGTGTTCGTATACTACTACTGGAATCCAAACTCTCAAAGGATCTATCGAAGCCACACGACTTATTGGCTTGCATTTACTACTACTCGATACTCTACTTCTATTGATTAAAGAGAAAGAGCTTGTTGTTTCTTACAAGCCCAAGTGATAGGTCTGGAACCAATATTGAAAACATAACCTACAGTGGAATTTCAATCATCAGGGTCACTAGCACAATCAAAATCAGTGAAACCAACCAACAAAGGAGTCTCCCTTGAACTATAATGTATCCCAAACTTAACTATATGCCAAATATACTGAAGTGTCTTTTTTCCCACTTTTCAATGGCTCTCGTGGGGTGTTTTCCATGCATTGGGTGACAAGACCAAGAACAAATGAAATATTAGGATGGACATGAGTCAAATATAAAGGGATACCAACTAACTAGCGATGCAAAGTGGCATGTACTTAGGGTTTAGTACAAGTGGTAGAAAGTAAACTTTTTAGTGATTTACTAGATCAGGAGCATAATATTTTGGAATTTATGTGGACTTAAGTACACAATAAAATTTCATTGACCTTTCAAAAGGGTACATCCATTGGTATGTCACTAGGCCACAAAAACACATCTCTCATAACAAGTGTGTGGTCAAATGTACCATTATATAAAATGATGATGGGGGGAATATGTTTCAAGTAAGAACAATGTCTCCACGACATCACCTTCTAAGTTTTCAAGATCTTTTGGATCTAGAACGTTTGCAGAAATTTTTCCTATAAATGAACCAAATCCTATGAATGGTGTTTCAAACTGCTTTTGACAACACATGGAACACTACTACTGGAAGGAGTTGTTGCATGAGAATATGGAAATTATATAATTCCATATCATGAAACTTAATCTCTTCCACACACACACACACACACATGATTCCTAGGATTTGAACTATAACCATCAAGCACTTTAAAAAAAATCACTGGGCGAAGGGGGGTCCCTTGTCCCACAAACAAGGGGGTCTCATACACCAATTTGGTGTGGCTTAGCCGTGACCTTAAAAAATAGATTATTATTATTATTATTATTAATGTGAATTAAACGCCACAAAGTGTCTTTTTTTTTTTTTTTTTTGAAAGAGTGTGTGGTGTAAGTGGAAGGAATAGTTTTTCCCCTATTCTTGATGATGAAGTCAGAGGCACAACAAAAATAAAACCACACATACACTACTATTTGAAAAGCAAGGGAGACCAGAAAATATGCTTCAATCCCTTGAAGGGAAAATTTATTATAAAACCATTCTCGTATATTCCATTTATGTACAAATGATCCCTTTTATAACTATAGGTTACCATAAAAATTATTTCATAATTATCTAATTAGTTCAAACGGATACACAACCATCTCTATAATTAACTCCTATGATCTCTCCATAATATCTCCATGATTCTTTCAACAATTTTCATCCCTACATCTACTCATTTCTCTCCATATCTCATTCCTATGTAGACTTCTAAAATTTGTCTACATTGTTACATTTTTCTTCATATTTTTCATTACAAATAGGAATGTCCCCTTCTTCATGACAAATCTTCATTAAATTGGTCCCTTTTTTCTCTTATAGGTTTTGTATCTTCCTTTCCCTTGATATTCTTTTTTTCCACGATCTTTGGTATTCTTCATTCTCAATCTTCTCTAATTTCCATCTTGTACCTGCAACCACAAATCTAAGTTGAAGTATATATAAAAGAGTATCCCTCCACCAGAATACATGGGTCGTTAGCCGTTGTATCTGTCGGTTCAATAGGAAACTCTTTCTCATACATGGTTCTTCAACCATTCTTCTGTCATAATATGCATATATGTACCTTTATTCCCCCTACATCACAATCATCATCATCTGTTGGATGTAGGCTGAGTTAGGAAGAAGGATTGTTTTTGGAGGAGAATCACGCAAGGAGGAAAAGACATCTAGAAGGAAAAGCAGCACATGTAAGAGAAGCAGGCAAGGTGCACATGCAAGGAAGACCTAACGACGCTAGGTTTAGGGTTTTTGTAATGTATTGTAATGGCTGGTGAGCCAAGGATATAAATAAGTATTACTTAGAGGAAGAAGAGAGAGACAAAGGGGGGGAGAGAGAAACATACCTACACAGAGGAAGAGAGAGTTGTAAGAACTATACAAGTTATTAAGCTAGTGATCTAGGGAAGTAGTGAGCGACTCGATCTTGAGGTTTAGATCGTAGACTAAGGAGCCTGGTGCGATCTATTCAACCTCACAGGGATCGAGGAACCTATGGAAGAGAATGAGACCTAAGATTGTAAACACGCGAGGCGTGATATATTACTGAACCATAATAAAATATTGAGAGCCAGATCTTTGTGGACGTATCCCAGGAGGGGGTAAACCATGGTAATACCTGTGTTATGTGAATGAATGTATTTATATTTATTTTTGATTAATTGTTGAATGTTAGATGAATGGATTAACTAGTTAGATATGGTATTCCACATGCATGAATAGAATGGCTTCTATAAGTCGATGTTAGAATGAATGAGTAAAGATTATAGAGTACAACCACAGATCTCCACTCATTCCCATGTTGCAAACACTAGAGTATCGAAGCCACCCATAGAGATATATCAGGTGAGACTGTGTAGTATGCTCTGTGTGTTACGTTTCCTTCTGATCTACCAGAGGGGATGATAGTTTTAAAGGGATTTTGTTGGGAGCTTCTCAAATCTGAACCAGGGTCAATCTGTGATAGTAAGATAGAATCAAAATAACCCATAAATAATCCTAAGTGAGAGAAATACCAATAGAAGAGTAAAATCCAACAAATGGTTTCGTTTCTGGTTGGTTGGAAGGAAATTGGATTGAGTATGTGAGATTTGTGGAATATGCATCAAAGGAATGTCAGACCGAATAACAAGACGCTGAGAGAATGAGAATCTAAAAGGGAATGTTGAGACCATGGAATCCAACGGAGGTAGAGATAAAGAGTTGTTTGAAGACAAAGGATCTAGAGTTTGTGCAAAAAGATAACAAAAATCTGAAGTTGACACCACACAAATATCTAGACAAGTACATATTCAGTGACTTGCATGAAGTATTTTTCTTTGATTTCTCGCATGTATTGCTGGAGTGGATAAAAAGATTGAAAGACAACTATCCTAAAAGTCGGATCAAACAACTAGAGTGGAATCCTGAAGAGATCACACAGTTACAACGAGTTGATAATAAATTTATGCGTGCAGTAGATTTCTGGTTAGACAACATTGTTGCAGGATTTATCACAAAATTTGCAGTAGATACAACGAAGTATTACAGTGTAGCTGAACAAGAATTCTTGAATGGACCTTGATGTAGGTACATCAGATCATTATATACTTCCATTAAGATATTACTATATAACAAAGGTGTAATGAGAATGGAGTCAGACAACTAAACTTCCCTGCATGCATGGGAGAAGCACTAGCAGGAGAAGGAGAAATGAAAGGAGAAGTGGATAAAGGAAAGAAGGATGAGGCCTTGGACCTAATTATGATGGACGAAAACCAGATCAAGAGGATCATGGAAATAACTGGAAAAATGCGCAGTGGAGTACCCTATCAATATCAGGTGAACACCAAGAAGAGAGTCATAGCCGCGAGGGAAGGCTTGGCAAGTGATGAAGAGGAGGTAGAGGATCTCCAGGTTGTGGAGCATATCAAGGAAATCTTGCACGCAACATATGAGAGGAATACGAGAGGTCCAAGAGTGGGAATAGAAAACAACACTCCTATCCATAATAGTGTCAGTGTGGAACCCATAAACCCATGTGACACTAATACACCAAGAAGAACACCACCATTTAGACAACTGCATTTTGAGAGAGGTAAGACAACAGGAAGTACATCTACACAAGGAACAACAATTGGGGAGCCAGTTCAGGAAGAATTAATCAAGTATCTACACTGTGAATAGGTAGTAGTTTAACATTCAGGATGGCAGGACATGATTCCACCATCAAGTTACCAGAATTCAAAGGTGAGGCATCAAAGGACCCGAAGAAACACCTTTTCATTTGTAAAAATATATGGGAAGCGAAACAGATCACATATGATGATATTAAACTTGCACAGTTAGCTATCACACTAAGAGATCATGCAATGGATTGGTACATGAGTTTAGCTGTAAACAATCTGTCAGGGACAACCAGAACGTTTGGAGAGATCAAGAAGTTGTTGATAAATGAGTTCCAGAAGCCTAGTTCAGAGGATCAATACATGAACAAGATGATAGATATTAGACAAAAACGAAAATTTGTATGAGAGATTGACCAGAGATTCAAATGATTGAAAGGGAAACTAAAATATGCCATGACAGATATGCATCATAGGAATTTGTTCGTCAATTCACTACTACCACACTTGAAATATCCGTTGCGACAAAAAAAGTTTTAAACATAGGCAGAGGCTCTACATGAATCCCTACAACTTGAAGAGAACCAATATCAGAAGACATATCCGGCCATAGAATATCTGGAGGATCTGAAGAACTTAAGATTCTAGCTAAACCAGAAAAAAGGTAGGGAAAAAAGAGAATCCGTTTGGTATACCACATGTAGGATAGAGGAACACCATAAGAATGAATGTCCAACATTAGCGTAGTACATGGAAATAGGAATGCCAAACCCATTGCCAACAGGATGACTATGCTGTAAAATTTGTAAGAAACAGGGACATGGTCCATATCATTGCCCAATGATGCAAAAGTACCAGACAATATCGAAGAGCTCATATTGCAACTTTTTCAAGTCAGTAGGCCATGATGACAAAGATTGCATAACCTTGGAACTCATGAGGGAAAGAACATCAGATGTGTATAGGGTGTTGTTGGCCCTTGACCATGTTTTGTGAGATCCTTGTTCAAGTTGACCTATTTTTGGACTTCGATATCCTTTCGAAGATGGAGCGCAAGACGAGATAGAGATCGCGAGATCTCGGCCCCTTTTTGGGTCCTTTTTGGGATTTGGGAATATGTAATGGGAATGGGATGTCGGCCAATGGGTTTTCCCATGTTTATGCCTATTTTGTAAAGTATAAATAAGTACCTAGGTGACATAAGAAAAGACGTTAATAAGATAAGTGCAAGTATGGTTTGTAGATGCTCTGTTCATATTGAGTGAAACTTGTAGAGCTAAGTGCAAGTGGTTGTAACAGACTGTGAAAGGATTTGTGCTAGACCTAGCTCGGGGAAGGAGGATCTGGCGAGGTGCACGTAGATATCCTGTCCTATGCGGAGTAGGATTTTCGTGACTCTGTGCATGTAGATGACTGATTGAATATAATAAAGAAGAAGAGTTGGTGAACATAGCCTCAGGGTAGGGGTGAACCATGTAAACACTGTGTTATTATGCTCTGTGCGATGTTCTGATGTGTTTATGTCTTTATTTTCTAAGTGTTTGATATAGATAGATAGATAGATATGTTTATGCTTTGTGCTTATGATGAATCTAGATGCTAGATATGACATAGGTGAATGTGCTTAGTGCTTGAATCTGCTATATCTGATCCATTTATTTATGCTGAGTTTTTAAATACATTAGATCAGGGTGAATGTTGTGATGCTCTGTTTTTTCTGCGGAGTAGATATTGGTTAAATAATGATGACCTAATGGTGCTAAGTGATCTATTAAGTATTATCATCAAAAATCTGTATCTCAGCTAAGGTTGCATACACCTGAGTCCTGCAACCACCCCTGCCTCTACCTCAGGTGAGACTTCATCTACTTCGCAGGTGTTGCCGAAAGGGCCAATAGTTAGGGTTTTGTTGGTGTGTTGTTGTAGCGATGAACCCTGGGTCTGCCCCTGTGCCAACAAATGGTTATGTTGTCGGGATTTGAAACTGTGATTGTTGGAAAATGAGGAAGAAGAAGCTTTGTGCAAAGACCCGACTTGAAATTGTAAAATCTTTGTGCGTAGATCTGTTACTCTAGTGCGCAACACTCTACTTAGTTTGACAAGCTCTGTGATAAGGAAAAGAAGTCTGATTTGAAGAAAATATCTGAAAGCTTTGTGCTCTGAGAAAGGTGAAAGTGTGACTTTTTTATTAAAAGAGGCAAGATCTGATAGCTCTGTGCTCTGATAAAGGTAAGAATATTGAAAAGTTCTAGATCTGAAATCTTTGTGCTCTGTAGAAGTAAGATAAGTGGAATTTTTTGTTTCAACAATATGGATCTAGGTATGTTTGATAGATTCTATTCTAGCTTGGAAACTAGGGTATTAATAGATGAAAGAAGATTTGATATGAGTAGATTTAATAAAAATAGTGAAAAATATGTTATACCTATGCATAGAAAGAATGTTTGGACTAATAAGTGTATGCAGGACTCTAGAAATAAGTGTTTGGAGGTTAGTTACCATGATCCTAGTGTGCAGTGCAGGAAAGGCTGATGATCATTTAAAAGAAAGAGAGGATTAACCCTCTGTTACATTTGCAGAAAATCGGAACATCTTGCTAAGGAATGCCCTGGGAGAAAACCTAGTTGTCTTTGTTGCAAAGCTATGGACCATGAAGTATTGGAGTGCCCTAGAATGATTTCTAAGATTGAAGAAATGAACATGAGACAAGAAAACCCTAAGGAAGATCCAAAAACTAATATTATGGCAGAACCACAGAAAGAATATAAAAAAGTATTGCCACAGATGAAAGAAACCTTGAATGACCACCGACATGTCAGATTATCAGAGATCTTCAAAGAAAAAGAATGCCTTGAAGAAAGATTAGGAGACTTCGACATTGACTATGTTCTAGATGAGGAAACACCGGTAAATATCATGACAGAGAGAACTTGGGAAGCTATAGGGAGGCCTGTTATGATTCCTTCACTAGGAGGAATATGACTATTCAAAGGAAAGTTGATAAACCTATGTGGAAAGCTCACCCGGATACCTATGAATGCTAATGGAACTTCGACAAAGGAATATTTTGAGATTATTAAATTTATTGAGGACAATGCCCCATTTACCATGCTACTAGGAAAACCTTGGATTGAAAGAGATCAGTCCAGAAGGAAAGAAGAAGATGAAGTTTTATAACAACAGAAGCAAGAGTTAAAAGAATTCATGGCTAGAAGGATCGCACACTTGATTGAAGAACAAAAGAAGAGATCGAAGTTATTTAACACCAGAGACCCGGATGTCGAAGATGCAAGAACACTAGAAGACCCACAGAATATTGAACTACCTACTCCAGATAAAGAAGAAGGATCACCCTCGAATCTTAGGAAAGAATCTCAACAATGCGAAGTCACCATGTCAAAAGTGTTAATGTTTATGTCATTATTATAGTTCTTCGCATTTCAATAGATAAGAGCAACATAAGAACAAGATCACTGAGAAATACACATTCACAAGAGACACATCATTTATTCTGGGAAGCCCTCTAGGGGAAGAAAACCCAACAAAAACTTCCTTATCGTAAATTGCCAATACAATGTCAAGAGATAACTCAAATCAATACAGATAGTCCTCTCCAAAAGATGTGCCACTCTTCTCCCTCTCTCCAACTGGTAAGTTGCATCTTGCTTCTTAGAAAATGAGCAAGTGAGTTGTGTGATAAAGTGAGGCGCTAGCCTCTCTATATATACAAGATTGGCACGTGTGAAGGGTCTTCATTGGCAGGGCCAACCTCTCACTCTAGGTGGGTAAACCCACCTTTAATTTAATTATGGGTCTCAATAATAACTGCTGGGGCCGACTTCTTATTCTGTCTATTACAATTGTCTGTTGACCAATCCGCAAAAAGGGATTTGGTCCTAATACAATTACCGACATGATTAATCCACAATGGGGATTAATCCTATGAATAAAATAACAATAATAATAAGAATACTCTTTGTAGTTACATTATTTCAACACTCCCCCTTAACAAGAAGGGTATTCTTCAACATCATCAGGCGAGAGAGCTCTGCATCATCAGTGGCATCAGGAGGACAATATCGTCAATATCATCTTGGAACATTGGCTATCATATTTACGAGTCATCGGAAGTTTTCTTCATCAGAAACATCATCATTCTTGAAAGAATGCCATCATCATCTGCATCAATATGTATCAGTAAAAATGATACCTCATCACAACACTAGGCTAGCACAGTACTACACTGGCTCAATGTCACAGCTATTAAGCTGGTAGCTCAGTGTCAGTGACATCTTGCTTTACGTCTAACAACTAGGTCAGAAGCAAGGTATATATATATCATCTTGCTTTACGTATAACAACTGGGTCATAAGAAAGGAACACATCAACATCTCGCTTTACGTCTAACAACGAGATCAGAAGAGAGGAATCATCTTGCTTTACATCTAACAACGAGGTCAGAAGAAAGGAATCATCTTGCTTTACATCTAACAACTGGGTTAGAAGTAAGGAACACATCAACATCTCGCTTTACATCTAACAACGAGGTCAGAAGCGAGGAATCATCTTGCTTTACATCTAGCAACGAGGTTAGAAGCAAGGAATCATCTTGCTTTATGTCTAACAACTGGGTCAGAAGCAAGGAACACATCAACATCTCTCTTTACGTCTAACAACGAGGTCAGAAGTGAGGAATCATCTTGATTTATGTCTAACAACTAGGTCAGAAGCAAGGAACACACAACGTCATGCTTTACGTCTAACAACGAGGTCAGAAGAAATGACTAATTTTGCTTTACGTCTAACAGTGAGGTCAGAAGCAAGGAACACACAACGTCATGTTTTACGTCTAACAGTGAGGTCAGAAGCAATGACTCATCTTTCTTTACGTCTAACAGTGAGGTCAGAAGCAAGGAATAAATATATACTCCCCCTTTCAGGGAGGGTCCTTTCAGACTATACCAAGCTTATCTCGAAAGTGTTCAAACTTTACATGAGATAGAGGTTTGGTCAACACATCAACAACATGTTCATCCATGCTAATGTACTGGAGCTTCAAGGATCCTCTTTATACCATGTCGCGGATGAAATGATAGCGGATCTCTATGTGCTTCGACATGTCATGGAATACATGATTCTCTGTCATCTTTATGCAGCTCTGGTTGTCACATAGAATCACAGTTGCTCTCATCTCCAAATCAAATAGGCCAATCAACAACTTTCGAAGCCATATAGCTTCGCAGCTAGAAGAACATGCAACAATGTACTATGCTTTCATTGTGCTGAGAGCAATAATGGATTGCTTCCTACTCTGCCACGAGATCATGGTTGATCCCAAACTGAAACAACATCCGGAAGTATTTTTTCTATCAGCAACGCTTCCTGCCCAATCTGCATCAGTATATCCACTCAATGTGAAGTCATGATCTCCATCATAGCTGATACCATAATCCATTGTACCTTTAAGGTACCTCATCACATCCTTTGCAACCACTAGATGAACACGTCTAGGTTCTACCAGGAACTGAATCAAGGTGTTCACTGCAAAATAGATGTCTGGTTTGGTGTTCGTCAGGTACATCAACGATCCAATGATCTGTCTGTATAGTGTGGAATCTATCAAGTCTGACGAAGTGTCGACCAGTAGCTTCAGCTTCGCTTCCATGGGTGTATTCATGGGATTACATTCTAGCATGTCGAATCTCTTTAAGATTTCGACCGTGTACTTCCCTTGGTTAAGGAAGATTCTTTCTGGACTCTGCCATACCTCAAGGCCTAAGAAGTAATGCATTAGACCAAGGTCTTTCATTTCAAATTCTGCGGCAAGTCTCTTTTTACATTCAGCGATGAGATTTTATTCTCCAGTTAAGAATAAGTCATCCACATACAGTAGTAATATTACTGGTTCATTATCCATAATTTTGAAGTAGAGATTTGAGTCTGCTTTACTCTTGGTAAATCCTAAGATCGTCAAGAAACTGTCTATACGGCCATACCAAGCTCTGGGAGCTTGCTTCAATCCGTATAAGGATTTCTTCAATCTACAGACATGAGACTTCCTGTCTTCAACCTCAAATCCTTAGGGTTGCTCTATATACACTTCCTCTTCGATAACACCATTCAAGAAAGTTGTCTTCACGTCCATCTGGTGCAACTTCCATTTCATCTAGGCTGCAAGAGCTATAATGGTTCTGATCGAAGTGTATCTGGCCATAGGAGTGAATGTCTCTTCATAGTCAATGCCTTCCTTCTGGGAAAATCCACGAGCGACAAATCTTGATTTATATTTCTCTATACTTCCATCATCTACATGTTTTATTTTGAAGAGCCATTTCGATGATACCACATCCTTACTTTTTGGTCTGGGAACTATTTCCCATACATCATAGATTAGTATTCCTCTGTCATGGCATCTACCCATTCCTTATTTTGAATGGCTTCTTCAAAGAAGGTAGTCTCTTCATCTAGTATATTACACATCAAAGACGTGTAACTGGAGAATGGCTTTAGTCTTTTCACCTGTCTCGAGGTTCCTTCTGGAACACCATACTTCTCTCCATCTTGAATAAGCTTTCTTGCCCAAGCAGGCTTTCTTTTATGGGAGAAGGTCATTCGAGGAGGTTCTTGAAATTCTGTTATATCATGATCTTTAGGAGTCTCCTCATCAAGGGAAGTTACGACTTCCCTTACAGGTTCTGTAGCTCTGGGAACTTCCCTCACAGATTCTGCAATCCTGGGATTTACAGGTTCCTCTTCATATACTTCTTCAAGTTGGCATCTTCTTGATTTCTTAAGTGTTACTTCTTCATTAAAGGTCACGTCCCTACTGATCTCAATATGGTGGTGACCAGGTATGTATATTCTGAAGGCCTTGGATACCTCGCAGTATCCCACAAATATTCCCTTCTTTCCGGAGGCTTCCATCTTGTTTCTTTTCTCTTTCGGTATATGAATAAACACTGGACAGCCAAATATTTTGAGATGGCTTAACTCTGGCTTCTTTCCGGTGAACATTTCTTCTGGGGTCTTGAACCCAAGTGCACTATGGGATAATCTGTTCTGCACATAAACATTTGCCATTGTTTCTTCTTCCTATAATCACATAGGAAGATCTTGATTGTGAATCATGGTCTTTACAGCTTCCATAGTTGTTCTGTTCTTCCTTTCAGCTACACCATTTTGTTGGGGATCTTGATCCCAACATCTTTGTAGATATTCACAAACTCTTTTGAGATATATTCTCCTCCATTATCTGACCTGAGTATCTTAATCTTCCTTACAGAAAGGTTTTCTATGAAGGCTTTGAATTCCTTGATCTTGCTGAAAACTTCAAATATATCCAGGTCTTTTACGAGAATAATCATTAATGAATGATACATAGTATACATACCCATTAATGGAGGATGATTTCATTGGGCCACACACATCTGCATGAATGAGTTCCATTACTCCTTCTGCTTTGCTTCCCCTCTTTGGAAAAGGGCTCTTGATATTCTTCCCTTGCGCACATCCATTGCATATGCCTTCTTGATCAACCTTGAGTTCTGGTAAACTTGTGACAGCTTTGCATATGTATGGTAGTGCCTTGTAGTTTATGTGAGCTAATCTTCTAAAGTTCACATGAATTCTTCAATAGCGTGGGTCATGGCAGCTTCTGAGTGACCCACCTTCTTCTTTTCCACTGATGATTACTTCATTTATGATCTCTCCTTTAACACGTTTCCTTCTGCAACCTTCGCTATAGCTTCCTCGTGTGACCTGGAGCAAGGTCAACAAAACAACAAGCAAGAATAATATCCTTCTGATAATATAAAGCAATAGCACGAACAATCATCACAGTAGCTCCTTTAGAGCTATCACTTATAATTTATCTGAAGCAAA
>ML781060.1:79584-114766 GCA_009831015.1 Picea engelmannii
CTCTAGGGGAAGAAAACCCAGCAAAAACTTCCTTATCATAAATTGCCAATACAATGTCAAGAGATAACTCAAACCAATACAGATAGTCCTCTCCAAAAGATGCACCACTCTTCTCCCTCTCTCCAACTGATAAGTTGCAGCTTTCTTCTTAGAAAATGAGCAAGTGAGTTGTGTGATAAAGTGAGGCGCTAGCCTCTCTATATATACAAGACTGGCACGTGTGAAGGGTCTTCACTAGTAGGGCCAACCTCTCACTCTGGGTGGGTAAACCCACCTTTAATTTAATTCTGGGTCTCAATAATAACTATTGGGGCCGACTTCTTATTCTGCCTATTACAATTGTCTGTTGACCAATCCGCAAAAGGGGATTTGGTCCTAATACAATTACCGACGTGATTAATCCACAATGGGGATTAATCCTATGAATAAAATAACAATAAGAATAAGAATACTCTTTGCAGTTACATTATTTCAAAAAAAAGAAGATAAGAATTAGAATGGGAAAAGGCATGTCGAGACGAAGCTCACTGGGAAGAAGGTTAGAAAGCTAAGTAAGAAGAGAGCTAAGATCGACAAGTTGCAGAAGGTTCCGGAGGGAACCTTGGAGAAGAAAAATTTACAAAATTGGAGCTTTGTCGAGATATCAGAACAACGACACATCGCACTTCACCATGGCGAAGAAATATAGTCATTGGGGACATTATAACTATTAGACCAATGCCCCGAACGGGTAGAAAGACATTTATGGTCAGACAACTCGCCATTCAACCATTGGGACCACGCCATAATAGACATAACAGAGTTAATGAATGATTCATACCCGTTGCGAGTGACATGTTCCCTAGTTACCTATTTATCCTGTCGCACCATGCATCGAGAACACTTTTTCCAATTGAGAGTTTGAGCCCGCAGACTAAGTTGATTTTTCACAGTGATCATCGTGCTCTTTCTCTCTATCCCATTATTGTGTCTAATTTACTCCCCGAACTCGAGATTGTTAACCCCGTGCGTGTATGTCAGACTTGTTGAGTGCTGCAGAGAAATATGTTGAAGAATATATGATCGACCTCATGACTGAAAGAGTCATGTCGATGTCTACAGGTGTACAAGCATCGTCGACGAGAGAAATGCCAGCCTCTCCGTCCACTGCTCACGGAGCCAGACCATCCTGACCATATGATGAAAAGTGAACCAAGCACAGGGATGGTCTAACGAATTCCAAATTGATCTCAACCATATTACTCACCTATATACCACCTCTGAGTGGCGTAGTAAATCGAGACAACGTGCCCAGAGATTTTGAATACACCTTGGTTACGACATACCTCCCGGAGGGGATATGTGCAGTTCGAGCAGACCAAAATAAGATTGCAACGTTGAAGTTTAGTGACTTCAACCTCAGAGATCGTAAAGTCTATAACATGCTCACTCCACATAAGTACCTGACCAAAACTAAGGGGAAAAATTCGAAGATAATCCCCCAGTCGTGGACTATGAACCTCACGCAATCCACCCTGTTGAACGTCATGAAGATTCCCCACTTCGAAAGACACCAGGAGGTGAATGCATGTGTCAAGTTGTTGTTGTCTTGTTACCATGGTGGCTATTTGTGGCTAAACCATCATATAACAGTTGATCCAACGTTGATAAATCGGATCACAGGGTTGAGTATGCAAGGACTTGATCCTCAAGAGTTTTACCCCCAAAAATCCATGGACCGCGCTCTAGCACAGAAGATCAAGGACACTTATGGTGATGTCGAGAAGGGAATGCGAGGCTACAAGGTAGCTTCTATCTAGATTAGCACATTGTGCCTCTCATGTCAGTTGATTGAATGGAAGTTAGTATGAAAGAACCGACCTACCCAAGTCACTGGTTTTGTAGTCAAACTCGCAGGAAAGTGCGTGGAAGGCCTTTAGATGAACTGGGTGAAGTACCTGGTGGACCAGTTGGAACTCGACTGCAGAGAAGCACATGATCAATGATATGAATTTCATTTTAGATGGCTCTTGATCCTTATAGATTTTATTGTCTGGGATATTTCGGAAGGTACAACCTTCCCAGACATTGAGCCATTTGAACCACTGGTCACGGAGTTCAGTACACTGTGGTATTCAAGAGATATGAATAAATAGTGGCAGTAAAATGTTATTTTTCATACCTACTACAATCAGCTGAAGATATCCATACAATTCAAGCCTCACATGACCCCAAACACTCTACACCGATTTAGGCCTTTGATGAAGTTCAACACAGATCGACATTTTATTTACATCACAGCGCACGTCGACGAACACAAGAAATAACTTTAGTCCTACTACAAGTTGACGGAGGAGGACTTAGAGGAGATCATTAAGGACTGGTTGGCAGACCTCCTTATCCCAACAAACCCTACAGAGATATACGATATCGACAACCCATAAACAATGCAGGATACACCCAGACCTAGAAAGACAAAGAATACTGAAGAAGTCCAAGAATTAGACAGCGCATCCGTGAAAACTGCTTCCATATCACTAGAGCGAGGAGGTGATGGCGAAGAGTTGAATGAAAAAGAAGTTGAACAGAAGCAAGGGGACGAGGTTGATCCCCTGAAGAAGAGGAAAGGTTCGCCTCCGAAACCTTCCTCCCGGATGAAATTGAAGGCCACCATGACCAAGATGCAGACTTTTCTCACCTCTGATGACTTCGAATTCCTCATAGCAACCTTACCAGATGCTTCGCTAGAAATAGCAGAGAAACAAGAAGCAAAGAAAGAGGAGATGTATGATAGAATTGAGACTAAACGTTGAGAGGTACAATAGTCCCTACAGTCCAGTCGCGCAGTCTCCACTGCACCGGGAGAACCAGAATTGGGAGATGAGCTGACTCAACTCCACCACATCACTGATACAGTCGAAGCTCACCTTCGATGAGAACAGGAAGAAATAGAAAATCCACCCAGGCTTTGACACAAGTACAAGTAGTACTCGTAGAGAAACGCAGTGTTGCAGAACAAGAAAATCTTTCTCTCCAAGCGAAGTTTAATGAAGAAAAAACACAGCTACAACAAGAAAATGAACAGTTTCTCGTGGAGAAACTCGAAGTAAAAGAAGTGGCTGACATAGCACTTTTCTCTGTGACAGTCTTAGAAATCAAGGTAGAAGACCAAGTTACACAACAGATGAACCAACTTGCAGAAGCCATCCAACAACTACAACAATGCATAGCATATTTGGAGCTACGCATTGTACCTGAGACCTCGCAATATGTAAGAGACTAAAGAGAAGCAACCACCCGGAGCGCATTTGAAAGGCTAAAGTCTCTTACCCTGGAATGTAAGAAACTCACTGATCGCAGTGCCCAAACCTATGAAAAACTCATGGAGAACCCGGAACTGAAGGCACTGGAGTCACAGCTCCAAGAGGCGAAACATCAAGCCGAAGGATACAGGTGCAACTGAGGTGCCTGTCAACTGTGGAAAGAATGAAGTGCTCCGAAGAGAAATGCACTACAAAGTAGAAGATCCATACTATCCAGAGCAGAGTTATGGAAGTAACTCAGAGGCTCCAACTCATACAAGACAAGGCCTATCAATTGTTTACAGAGGTAGAAGGCCAAGGAGCAGAGCTAGAGCAGATTGTCACTACAACTGAACAACGTCTAGAGGGACCTATCAAAAATGTAGTCATCCAAGAGTTCGCTGAACAAGAGGCCATAGCACAACAGTAAGTCGAAGAAGCTTGATCCAAGCTCGAGGCATTTGAAGAAGAACTAGTCATACCAGAGTGACTCGGGACGAGTCACAGGTGAGTGTTGAGGGCCTATTGGCCCTTGACCAAGTTTTGGGAGATCCTTGGTCAAGTTGACCTATTTTGGGACTTTGAAAACATGTCGAAGATGGAGTGAAAGACGAAGTAGAGATCGCGAGATCTCGACCCCTTTTTGGGTCCTTTTTGGGGTTTGGGAATATGTAATGGGCATTGGATGTCGGCCCATGGGTTTACCCATGTTTAGGCCTATTTTGTAAAGTATAAATAAGTAGCTAGGTGACATAAGAAAATCGCCCGATAAGATAAGTGCAAGTATGGTTTGTAGATGATCTATGCATATTGTGAGAAACTTGTAAATCTAAGTGCAAGTGGTTGTAACAGTCTGTGAAAGGATTTGTGCTAGACCTAACTCGGGGAAGGAGGATCTAGAGAGGTGCACATAGATCTCTTGTCCTATGCAGAGTAGGGTTTTTGTGGCTCTGTGCATGTAGATGACTGATTGAAGCTAATAAAGAAGAAGAGTTGGTGGAGGTAACCTTAGGGTGGGGGTGAACCACTTAAATACTGTGTTATTCTTCTCTATGCGATGTTTTGATGTGTTTGTCTTTATTTGCTAAGTGCTTGATATAGATAGATAGATAGATCTATTTATGCTTTGTGATTATGATGAATCTGGATACTAGATCTGACATAGGTGAATGTGCTTAGTGCTTCAATTTGCTATATCTTATCCATTTATTTATGCTAAGTGCTTAAATACATTAGATCAGGGTGAATGCTGCGATGCTTTGTTTTCTCTGCGGAGTAGATATTGGTTAAATAATGATGAAATAATGGTGATAAGTGATATATTAAGTATTATAATCACAGATCTGTGTCCCAACTAAGGTTGCAGACACCTGATTCCTACAACCACCCTTGCCTCTACCTCGGGTGAGACTTCATCTACTTCGCAGGTGTTGCCGAAAGGGCTGGTAGTTAGGGTTTTGTTGGTGCGATGTTGTAGGGTTGAACCCTAGGTCTGCCCCTGTGCCAACAGGAGCAGGAAAAAATGATGATCGGGAAATGTGCACCACAATTTAACCAAGTACCAATGTCGTATAACACTGCGCATCAACAATATAACATTGCACAACAACAATATAACATTGCACAACCATAGTACAATACCACACAAGAACACTATAATCTCGCACAATATAACCAGCCCCCCTAGTATAATTCGCCACGAGGGGATCGAGTTGGATACATAGGTGGAGGAAGGGAAAGAGGAGGCTTTGGAAGAGGCAGAGGACCAGTGGTATGCCACAATTGTCAACAACCAAGACACTATGCAAGAGAATTATCACTTCCACCCACGACATGTATGTATTGTTGCGCATCAGATCATGACACATAAAAATGCCTGACATTATTAGGGAATATCCAAGAGAAGAGAAATCAGAACAATCAGAATGTTAAGTGGATTTCGGTAGAGTCGAGGGATGAAGGAAGAAACATCAACATAGTTATGCAAGGAGGAGCTAAAATATGAAACGACACAGTAAGACAAGATCCAACACAACACCAATGGGTGAAAAAGAATGTCGAACCAAAGAAGCAGTTTGATGCGCAGGACGAAAATGAGATATTCAAGAAGGGTAGACAAGAATTCATGAATCCAAACATTGCATCGACATCAACTACATAGTATAATAAGGAAGTACCAGTGTACGAGATGCCTCCACTGCTGGATCACACCATAGAAACACATCCTCTGGGACAAGTAAGTATGATTAAGGTTTTTTTGCAATCCTTTGTTAAACTACTAAATGATCTATCCTTTGTTAAAGTATTACAAAATATGCTAGAAAGATGTATCATAGAGGCATAAGGAAAGATAGAAAATAAAACAATTAATCATCTGCATACAAGAAGGAGAACAAACAGAGAATTCACACTGAACGTCAACATTGGAGATTTCAACATGGGAGATATTATACTGGATTTAGGATCTGAAGTAAATGTGCTACCTAAGAAGACATGGAAATGTATGGGAGAACCCACATTAGGATATTCACATGTTCAACTGAAACTAGCAAATCAACACAACGTTCTACCAATTGGAAGACTAAAAGGAGTGACAGTAGAGCTGGATGGAGTGAGCACTAAAGCTGACTTCGAAGTAATCGAGATAGTGGATGACACAACACCTTATCCGATATTTCTTGGATCAGATTGGGAATTTGACAAACGATCCATAATCAAATTAAAGAAGAGGAAGATGACATTCGATTCAAGAGAATCTAAAGTCATTGCACCATTGGAATCATCAGAAGAGGAAAGGTTTGTAGAACCTACTTGCTTAGACCTGGAGGAAATTAACCAGTTGTACAAAACAACCACACGAGAAGAATATTATGTGAACCTGACTGCAGATGGGGTACTCAGTTGGAGAAGCATCACCTCATGTGCGTCAGACTCAGATACAGGGTTAGAAAACTGGAAGTAGAGGTTACACGAAGTCTCCACTCGAATATGCACAAGAATAGACCGCGTAGTAATATGGGTAGGTACGAAGATAAGGGAAACTCCCAGCTTCCACGGGGTTAATGAATTAGAATAATTCTTAACATGATACGAATATGAAGTGTTAGAAAATCAAAGGCTCTTATCCCTGGATATAGCACTCAAGGCAACACCTGCAAGATGGTGGGGTGCGCACAAAGAAACAGTTAAGGATTGGTACCAATGTAAGCGGTTACTGTGCATTAGGTTTGGCACAGAACAAGGAAGCAACCAACAATAGAAATATGCCGGAAAGGGGGAACCAACATAACACTTGGATAAGTGAAGAATGCTACAGAGAATGACACCACGGGAGGAATGGCCTCATCAGTTTGTTCACACATTGGAAGGGATCCCAACAAACTGGTATACAGACCATAAATTGCACAGAGGAACTAAAAACTCGACAGTATTACAACAAAAATTTACAGTCACTTTCTCGTTTGAGCATGAGAACCCCAACATAGACTCAACACTCAAACAAATCAGAGGGGTGATATTCAGTAAACAACCGAAAGTTGAACTCATGACAGAAGAATAACAACAAAACAAACAGACAGTAAAAGAACTACTGTCATGATATCATGTGCAGGAAGAAGCACTAGATGAAGATGATCTGCAAAATCTTCAGATTGAGGAAGTTGAAGGAAAAAGAGAAGTGGAAGGTCCACCTCTGTAATCCGAAGTATTTGTTGTGTCGATCAAGGTGAAGAAAGTCAACATTGAGACAATTGAGAATCCCAAAGTGGCCAACATTGGAGACTAATGGGATGAACAAACAATGGAAAGCATGACAGATTTACTGCACGAGTACAACAACCTGTTCCCAACAATATTCACATAAATGAAAGGAATAGCATGAGAGCTAGGTGAAATGAATATACCTCTTAGAGTTGAAGCAAGGTCGATCAGACAATGACCATACAGACTAAACCCTATATATAAGAAAACAGTCAAAGACGAAATGGATAGGATGTTGGAGGATGGATTCATAGAACCTATAGAGGAATGTGAATGGGTAAGCCTAGTGGTAGGTTAGGAGAAGAAACATGGGGGGATACAGATATGTGTCTATCTAAGGAAGATGAATGATGCATGCCTACATGACCCGTTCCCTACTCCTTTCACATATGAGGTGTTGGAGAACATAGGAGGACAGAAAGCTTATTCATTGATTGATGGATTCTCAGGATACCATCATATCAAGATAGCCCCGGAAGATAGATACAAGACTACGTTTTCCATAGAATGGGGATCCTACCAATACACAGTCATGGCATTTGGACTGATGAATGCACCAACAATATTTTCTAGAGTAGTCATAACTTCATTCAAAGAATTCATCCACCAGTTTCTAAAGGTATATCTCGATGATTGGACATACTATAGTCTATTGAAAGACCATGTAGGGGTGTTGAGGTTGATGTTAGAAATATGCAGGCAGTGTTAGATATCATTAAAAATCAAGAAGTGCATCTTAGGAACACCTTTTGGGATATTGTTGGGCCATATAGTATGCAAACAAGGCTTGCTAGTAGATCCTGCAAAGATTGTAGTAATTGTTAATCTACCACCACCAAAATTAGTCTGTCAGCTAAGAGCAACATTGGGACACACCTGATACTATAGTAAATTTATAAAAGGGTATGCACATATCACTACACAAATGGATAAATTGTTAAGAAAAGACACCAAGTTTCAGTGGAATGAGGTCTGTCAGCGTGGATTGGACACCCTAAAAGAAAAGATAGTAACTGCACCAATACTAGTATTCCCAGATTAGGAAAAGCATTCCATGTACATGTAGATGCATCAGCCATATCACTTGGAGCTATTTTGGCATAGCTAGGATCAGGAGAATTGGACCATCCTATGGAATTCACTAGCAAGAAACTGTCAGAATCAAAGCAGAATTACAACACCACAGAGAGAGAAGGCTTAGCTATGGTCTATGCACTTCAGGAGTTCATGCATTATTTATTGGGAAAACATTTCAAGATGTTCAAAGACTATTCAAATCTCAAATACCTTGTCAACAAGATAGTGTTGGGGAGGATAATTTGTAGATGGTTATTGTTGTTCCAGGAATTTGACTTTGAAGTGATAGTCAAACCAGGAAAGTTGAATGCATGACCTGATTACCTATCGATGATCACTAATGGAGAGGAACATATGAATCTAGAGGAAAAATTTCCTGACGCATAGTTATTTTCAGTCCAAGTAGCCGATGAATACTTCACAAACATCATCCAATACTTGAGTACATGGACTGCGCCACGAGAATTTAACACTACGCAAAAGAAAAATCCGGTATCCAGGGCTGCAGACTATCAATTGATTGCAAGACACTTATACAAAATGGGTGCAGATAGCATCTTGAGAAGATGTGTGCTAGAACATGAAATACCTAGGATTTTAGTAGAAGCCCATGCGGGAATAGTAGGAGGACATTATGAAGGAAAATCTACTGCGCAGAAGGTATTGCATGTAGGAATATGGTGGCTGACTGTTCACAGAAACTCAAAGGACTACTGCCAAAAATGTAATGTATGTCAGAGGGTTGGTAAACCGAATAGAAGGGATGAGATGCCCCTCAGAACACAAGTAACCTTGCATGTATTCGAAAAATGGGAAATAGATTTTGTGGGACAGATTAACCCACCAACAAAAAGGTTAGAAGCAAGGTACATTATTACTATGACAAAGTACTTAACATGATGGGCAGAAGAAACACCAATAAAAAATTGCAACTTAGAGACATCAACACACTTCTTGTTTGAGCAACTGATCACTAAATTTGGATGCCAAAGGATTTTGATGAGTGACTGGGTCACTCACTTCATTAACAACACTATTAAGGCCATGAATGAGGATTTTGAAGTTTATCATCAAAAGAGTATGCCATATCATCCTCAAGCAAATGGAATAGTGGAAGCCTTTAACAAGATCCTCGAGAATGCACTGACAAAGATCTGCAACATTAATAGGGATGATTGGGACTTGAAGATACCAACAATACTTTGGGCATATAAGACTGTTGATGACAATTTTTGTCAACAATACTTAGCCGACAAAGCGTTTTCAGGATTTCCCTCATTTTGCATAAAATCTTGTGAAAAAATTGTGCTTGCTCCCACTGAGTTGTTGCTACGTATTCAAGGAAGATGTCTTTGGATATCTTATCATTCAAGAACATTTTTATATAATTGAAAAGGTATTAGCGATGATCATTGGTCGATATACATGTTACAGTTATACTTGAATAAATGATGGTTTTCATGGCACTCGAACATAAATGTCTTGGTTCTCGATCTATGATTTAAAAGGCTTGTTATCCTATTTCCCACATTCTTGGCCTTGTCATAATCGCCTTATAACCTTCAAGTCCTTTCTCATACCTATCTTTTATATCATTTGGTGACATTATTACCATAATTCAAATTATATTTTTGGGAACTTCTTCATGACATATCAATGGATAATTGCTTTATTTTATGGGCCATGTTGTTCCACTTTATTTAAACCATGTGTTTACCTTGGCTTTATTAACCACCCCATTCAATATCCTATATCTTTACTTTTTCAGAAAAATAAATCTCTTACCATGCCCCTTTTTTATGACTTTAACCATATTTCATGCCTTACCCAATATTCAAGCGTAAAAATAATTAGCTATGTCATGTTTTACCCAAACTTGTCCCAATTTCCAATATTTTTCTTATGTCACTCTTAAAATATTAAGAGAATTCAAGACTACCACACTTTTCAATTTATCATTTTTGGCATTATCCTTATACCATTGCACACTATGGGAGGTATTATTCAATTCCATGGAAAGGCATAAAGTTCGTTTATATGTGATGACTGTTATCAGGTCGTATTAATGATATTGATACTGCCATGGATCCACGATATCCTCACATTGTTCGTTTCCTTGCATCTGTGTTGGAGTTACTTCACACACACCTAGGATTTATTTTTCATAAGGTTTTTATTTTTTTATTAGTCATAATTAGTCATTATCTAGTATCCTATATTTTAGGAGAGAATATTCTCTTTCAGTTCACACTTCAGTTTGACTAGTTGAGTTGAGTTTAGATATTGCATTGGGATCATCACCATGCAACATTGGGATCATCAACATGCTAATTTGACCTTGCCTTGGTATCATCACCAGAGTGGCACATTAGCCTTGATTCCTTGAGTTAAATACTCATTACTTTTTGTTTAGTCAGTTAACTGAAGACTAGTTGACTAGTTAACTCAACTAGGTGGCAGTTCACTCCCGTAACTGCTTGAGAGACTAGAATAGGCAGAAGTTCACTCCCGTAACTGCTGGTGTGTGTCCAGATCACTCTAGAAAATCACTATGGCGACTTGGTTCACCTCAAGTCGAACTCATTGAGTTATACAGAGTATATCATGTATAAATTATAAATTATTCACAACGGTTAATGAAAATTCTTCCATTCTTTCTCTCATTCTTCTTCCTTCTATAATTTTCTCTGCAAATGTGTGTATTATTGTTTATATAGATATATTTTGTGCAGGTTCAACACATTTTCATGATATCAGAGCTGAGGAACTTCTAAGCAAAAGCTACACCAAATTTTTTTTGCAGGTACAAAAGATTGAAGACAACAAAAATATGGATTATTTGTTGGAAATACTTCTCACGCCTCACAACTATTTGGAATGGAAGCCAAAAATTCTTCTTCTTCACAGATGCAGAGGCTTGTACCAAATAAAAATGGCAATGGAAGTACAACCTGATTCTGCCGATAAGAAAAATGATTTTCTCAATAGACAAGATATGGCCATAGGATGTATCCTCTATTTTATTTCTCCCGAAATTCTCCATCAAGTATATGATGACTCACAAGAATTCACTCCAAATTATTTATGGAGTAGATTGGAGGTTTTATTTGGGAATAAGGAAGAATGCATGCAAAATGTTGACAAGATAGAGAATGTAGAAAATCCACTGGAAGATAAATCGTCTTATTATGAAGAGTCTTCTACAAAAATATTTGTAGAAATTTGTATTCTATTAATTGAAGATGATCTCTACTCCATTTCATATTTTTTTTCTGAAATTCATGTGGAAGATATATGGCGTGCATCTTAGGAGTCACATGCAAACACTTTTGCATGCACCATGCATGCATCTCAGGAGTCAAGAAGGGAGCCGCACACATCAGATTCCATTCTAATATTTTCTGAGAAATATTTGTAGAAACAAATTGGATATTTGAATTCCTCTCGAGAAAATATCTGATTTCAAAAAACAAATCGTTCGAAACGGAGTTCGGAAAGTGAAGTTATGATCGTTTTAAAATCAACAAAATTTCAACATTTTTTTGGAAACGGCCGCACGGTTTTCAAAATTTCATCCAAAATTTATTTGGATATTATTCATTACAAGAAGATAAAGTGGATATGTGTGAAAATATCAATGATGCATATACTTCATCAGATCCGTGTAGACATCCACATCTTCAACAAAATCTTCAAAGAGCACAAACTTGCACAGTTACAAGGTCTTCTTGGAGTGAAGGACATGGTTGCTTAGCAATTGCCTTTTGTTCCTTATCATTTTTTATTTTATGCATTGTAATTTGAGGGGGGTGGGGGGTTGTTCCCATGAGGTTTTCCCTCTTTCCTCGTTTAGTTCAGTGTATCTTTTGTATTTGGGTACCTAACATGGCCTCATAGCCGGGAGCCATTCTTTATTTTCACCATAGTGATGTTCAGGGGGGGTGTTGGAGTTACGTCACACACACCTAGGATTTATTTTTTCTAAGGTTAATCCTTGTTTATTAGTCATAATTAGTCATTATCCAGTCTCCTATATATTAGGGGAGAATATTCCACCTGGAGGATATTCTCTTTCAGTTGACACTTCAGTTTGACTAGTTGAGTTGAGTTTAGATGTTGCATTGGTTTTGTCACCATGCAACATTGGGATCATCACCGACTCACTACTCTTTGTTGAGTCAGTTAACTGAAGACTAGTTGACTAGTTAACTCATCTAGGTGGCAGTTCACTCCTGTAACTGCCTGAGAGACTAGACTAGGTGGCAGTTTACTCTTGTAACTGCTAGTGTGTGTCTAGATCAATCTAGACCACCACTATGGCTCATTAGCTACTCATGTATCCTATATCTATTGTAAATTATTCACAACGGTTAATGATAATTCTTCCATTCTTTCTCTCCTTCTTCTTCCTTTTCCAATTCTCTCTGTAAATGTGTGTATTATTGTTTAGTTAGATCTATTCTGTGCAGTTTCAACACATTTACAATCTGGTGATATTTTAATCGCTTTCCTTGGAGACAAAGATGGAGACACAGAGGGAAATGGATTTATGCTTCTAGACTCAGATTTAAATGTAAAAAGAAGGTGGGAAAAACCAGGTGAAAGTCCTAAAGTTTGGCTATGATTTTTGGTATTAACCACGACACAAGAAAATGATCAGTTCATCTTGGGAGGCACCTGTAGATTTTACAAAAGGCTTCAATCCTCAACATGTTTTAGATGGATTATATGGAAATCATTTATTTGTGTATAGTTGGCCTAATGGTAAATTAAATAAAAGTTATAGTTGGGAAATAAAATGGACAACAATGGTAATATGATATTCCATATGTTCAAGGTAAGCATTTGAGGGAGCTAGATTGTGCCCAATCTCAGGTTCAGTCCACTTTAACAAGAATTGATGCCATTGTGGAGAGGGGAAATTGCATAGATGGTGCTAAACAATCCTCTGAATATGAGGATCACGATTCTGCTGCCAAATATATAGAGACATTCTTGCAGCCTGATGAAAAGTATAGTGAATCCATTGACACAGGTTTGGAGGGAGGTAGAGAGACTACAACAGAGAAGAGAAATGAAATTCTTGAATCGACACAAAAGATCGAGGGTGTAATCAGGAATAACCTCTCCAATGCAATTGAACAATGAGATCATTTTAATGTTATGATATTTATCAGGTTTTTCCCTCCTTTGGGTTTTGAGGAAAGAGGCCTTCACTTTGGAAACGAGAATAAATCATTTGAGGAGGAAAGCAGGTTTTCATCAGTTTGTCGTAGTGAAGACATTAAAAATGATAATGAAGATAAGTGCATTGAAAACTGTAATGAATAAACATTTGGAATTGTTACCAAAGATGCACCTTCTTTTTCATATGACACCAAAGGAAGCAGATCCTTTGCGAGTGAACCTGATAACAAATCCAATCAAACAATCCAATAATTGGTTTATTCTTCAGTGGGATTTGAATGAATTGAAATTATATGAAAATGAAAAAGAGTAGCACACAACTGAAAAACCAAGATAATGGCCAGACTTCATTTTCTGAGTGCACAACAGACAAATCTAAGGAATCAGAAGTTCGCCCATAAGATGTATCAAGTGTTGGTCGTACGTCACCTTCACCTGTCTCTCATGTGGGTGCTTTAAGTGCAATGTCATGTTAGCCAACTGATGTTGTCGAATCATCAAGGGCTACCTCCTCCAACAAAGGTCCATTGATTTCTCAAACTGTTTCCCTGCAAGAACAATTAACATTGACAAGTAGGACATGAAATTTGGGCTCCCTAGATTCTGAGTTGCAAACTTCCTTTTTTGCATCATCTTCTGCATAGTGCCATCATCAGATTCATATAGAGTATCTTCTTGAGGAATTTGACACTCAATCTCAAAGAAAAGGAAACATGTAGAATCACACAAAGATGTAACATGTGGTAAGGATGCTTATGCCAGTATTTCACTTCGAAATTGAAACTATTTTGTAGTAGTTCACAATACAAAGAAGAATTCTAAAATGGAGAAATTATCGACTTCAACACTTCAAAAGAAAAAATAGACTACCAATGAGGTTCATCAGGTAGTATCAAAATTAAAATGCACTTCATGTTTTCAACCAACTCTCTGTAGTGACCAACCATCATTCAAATGGATTTGATGAGGAGAAAATAGAAATGAATATTGAATACTGTAAACATTTACTTGATGCTACCAAAGTTCATAGAGAGGCAACAAAACATGAAGAGCAACAAAACCCTCAAAAACTTGAAGTTTCACGTCAACTGATCTTGGAAAATGAATCCCGTCATAAAGCTGAATAAGAACGTAAACTGCAGATGGGTGAAACACTGAGTTTGACAAACAAATCTAATAAGGAACCATTCATCGATAAAGGTTTCATTTTTTGCAATTAAAATTATATATATATTTTTTAAAGGAGGTGGTTCAAGTCTGTTATCCACTTCAGTTCGTTTCATCCCATACACAACCCTAACGTAAACTGATTGCAACTTCACAACAAACACTATTAAACTAGTAGCAGTCAACCAACAAGGGAAGGAGAATTATCTGAAGAGAAAAATTTTCTGAAGAGAAAATTATGATAGAGAACTTTGGCAGAAAATTCAGAGAGAAGTATGCTTGGAGTGCTGTGAGGACTGCTTAATTTCCTTCTGCTCTTACATATTTAGCAAGGATTGAAGGAATTGTTGGCAACAGGGGGTCTTGTGAAGCAACAAAAATCATAAAGCGAGGATGAGTTTGTTGGATTTTACAAAGTAAATGTTTACTTGTTAGTTTGTTGTATTAAAGCTCGATTTTATTCGACGCTAATCGGTTTCTATATGCAGGTTTTCTCCTTATGATTCGCCTTCATTGCTCCATTCCATTTCTGGCTCAACTTTCTTTTTCTTTTCCACGCTTGGTCTCTTTATTGTAACATTTTTCTAGAGTGGCTAAAGATCATATACCTGGCCCTAGTTTATGCAGAGACTTGTAGATTTAAAAAATTTATGAATTTGTATGGGGAGCCTTTTAAATGAAAATAATTTTCCTTTTCACTTTGAACTATCTCTTTGTTATTTCTTTAAAATCCTCAGTTTTCCTCATCTTCTTTTAATACAACAACAAAAATAAAATTAAAAGGATAAACAAATCTATGAACATGTTTATTTTTGTAAAAAGTCATGTATATATGTTTTACTCATTAACTAGTTCAATATGTATAAACCTTTTTTCTTCCTTATTATTTTGATTTTATTATTTTTTAACTCCTAAAAGAAAATATGAAAAAAAATATTATATCATTAGAATGTTACTTCTTATATTTTTCAAACTAATGTTATGCAATAAACTTTTGTTTTAATTAAATTACTTTAAAACTAACATAGTTTATTAACTTTCTATAGCTTTTAGTTAACTTTGCTTTAGTTACTTTTTTCTAAAATAAAAACAATAACATTGTCTTTTTATTTTATTATTTGCATTTTCTTTATTAATTAGAATTTTGTTACTCCAAATGTATAAAACCCTACATAGAAGTAATTAAATTGTAAAATAGCATAAAAATCATAAATTAAATAAAAATCAAATATTACTAAAAGTAAAATTGCAAGGCAAAGGAATTCATGCTTGGACTTTAGGTTAGAGGAAAATTGGCCTAGAGTGCAATGTGCTTTCTTGTATGGGGATTTAAGCCCAGGGTGATATTCCCGTCTCTTGTCACCTAGCCTCGCAGGAGGTTGAAAATGTTGGTGGTGAGGACTCTCTAGTCCCTCGATGTAAAAAATGACCACATGCAAAACATTGACAGGGCAGACACCATTCAGATTGGTGTATGGACAAGAAGTAATGGTGCCATTAGATTTTTTGGTACCTAGTCTGAGCGTAGAAGCCATTACCAACATGACAGAGCGAGGCACAATACAGGAACGACTAAGTCAACTGATGATCATGGAAGAAGATAGGATTCTAGTAGGGTTTCACCAAGAAGTTCAGAAAGAAATGGACAAAACTTGGCATGATAGACATATCAAGAAGACAAATTTCAAGGAGGGAGACTTAATCTTGGTGTATGACAATAAATCTCTTCAACACCCAGGAAAACTCAAAATGCATTGGTTAGGACCATACAAAGTAAATACTGTCATAGATGGGGGAGATGTATAGTTGAAGGATTTGGGAGGAATGGAACTCAGAGGGATGATCAATGGGAGTCTACTGAAGTTGTATAGGGACAGTCAACCTCCTAGCACTTGAAAAAAAAAAAAAAAACTAAGTGCAACAACAGAGGGATTACCGGGCAAGACATCAAAAGATAGGAACAAAGGCATATCACACCGAAAAGAGAATGTGCATGCGCACTCGAAAATGTTAGCGTGATGGAGAAAGGACCAACGATCACTAAAAGGAGGAAACGATGGAAAGGACGGGTACGACAAATAGGCACCAACAGATGGAGGCTATCAAAATTGAATGACAAGAACGATTGATGGGATGGGACATTAATCAAGTCAACTGGTGACGACAAGGGAATTCAATGTCAAGTACGCAAAAAGCACCATTTCATTCAAAACGCAAATTGGGTAACGTCTCCGAGAAGTTTCACACGGTTCCTATATAAGGTAAGCACGCGTGGATCAGAAGATTTATTGTGAAATTGAGAAAAGTACAAAGAGAAAGAGTATACGAGGGAGAGAGCGAGCTTGCATAAGTTACAGATCCAACTAATCTTGATGGAGAACATATTTACCACCATGGAACCACCCAAGCTAGGAGCACCGAGCCATGCCTGCAGATGACCTTGAAGCAACCTCAGATAACCTCAGTAGCCACAGGGAAGTGAAAAACAACCACCTTGACCTCCATAATTCGTCAAGTTGGATGAAATCTTGTCGCCCAATATGGAACCAAGAAACCACACACCAGTGGTGGAGGAAACCCATCAGACACCACCAGTGGGAATGGATATCGATATTTCAGAAGTAGGACAAAGCCAACAAACCCAGGATACAGGAAATCCTTTGCACTATGAAATCCCTGAAGAAGCCCCGAGGGTTAATTGGATGGTCTCGAACCAGGCAGAAATGATCTCACCAAAAAGGTCACACACAACCACGACGGAGAAACCATAGGAGGGAATAGTAGAATATGTCATCGGTCGGGAAGAGGAGTATGCATAAGAGAGAACAATGGAGGCTGGAACCTCGAGTCAACCACCACAACGAAAGGGAAAGTAGCCAGTAGCGCGATCACCGTGTAGGCAGGCTGCCACATCCATAGTCTTTCCACGCATTCCGGAAGGGGTGCGTGTTGCAGGTAACCTATTAGGCCATGTGGAAAAACTACGGTACATATATCACGATGTGACTGACACAGACAAGTTTTTGGAGTTTTCCAAGAAATTTTACCTAGATATTGTGGGTATAAGACACTTTGGTGAACCAATTAACTAGCCAAAACAGTGGGCAACCAGACTGGCCAAAACCGAGATTCTAGTCCTGTTGGAGATATCGCACTTTGGAAGGGGTCGAGACATAACCAACTGCGTCAAGCAGTTGAAGGAAGTTACCCATGGAGGATACCTATGTGTGGAAGAGCCTGTCTCGATAGATGTAGATCTGATTACATATATTGCAGGGCTGTTGTTGGCCCTTGACCAAGTTGTGGGCGATACTTGGTCATATTTGACCGTTTTTGGGACTTCAACGCCCTATTGAAGGAAGTGCGTAAGACGAAGCAGATATAACGGGATCTGGGTCCACTTTTGGGCCCATTTTTAAGGTTTGGGTTAATGTAATGAGAAAGTGATGTCGGCCCATGGGTTTACCCATGCTTAGGCCCACTTTTGTATGTATAAATAGATGTCTAGGAAAGGTAGAAGAGAGTCGATGACTTAGTGCTAGTAATTAGATCTATGTGATCGAATGTTGATTGTAAATGCTTTTTGCGTGATTGTAAGAGACTTGCAGATCTCAGTGCAAGTTGTTGTAGGAGGTTGTGAAAGGCTTTGTGTTGAAGCGCAAGGAAGAGGGATCTAGCGAGCTACATAGATATTCTGTCCTATGTGGAGTAAGGGTTGTTGAGGCTCTGTGTTGTAACTTCTTGACCAAGATAATAAAGAAGAAGATTTGGTGGACGTAGCCCTAGGGTGGGGGTGAACCATGTAAATCTGTGTGTGATGCTTTGTGCTTTGATTCAATGTCTTTAATTCTTCTTCTGCTAAGTGCTTTGATATTTGTAGGAAGATCTGCTTATTCTTTGTGCTCCTAGATGTGTATGAATATGATTATTGCTAATCTACTGGGTTTTATCTAGGTTACTGTTGCTAAGTGCTTGAATACTATAGATTAGTGTGAATGTTGTGAATCTCTGTCTTATAGGCGACGTGGTTATTGGATGTATCCTGAGGAACTAATGATGCTAAGTTCTCTAGTAAGATATATAGTCATAGATCTATGTCCCAACTAAGGTTGCAGACACCCGAGTCTTGCAACCACCCCTACCTCTACCTCGAGTTAGACTTCATCTGCTTCACAGGTGTTTCTGAAAGGGCCCGTAGTTAGGGTTTTTTTGGTGCGATGTTGTAGCGTTGAACCTTGGGTCTGCCCCTGTTCCAATAAATGGTTCTGTTGTTGGGACTGGAAATGTGATTGTTGGGAACTGAGAAAGAAAATATTTGTGCAAAGATTCGATCTAGAAATCGGGAAATCTCTGTGCATAGATATGTTTCCCTAGTGCGCAGTGTTCTACTTAACCTATGAAGCTTTGTACCAAGAAAGAAAGGTCAGATATGTAGAAAAGAGGTAAGATCTGTAAGCTTTGTGCTCTGATAGAGGTAAGAATAGTCAAAAGTTTTTAGATCTGGAAGCTTTGTGCTCTGCAAAAGTAAAATAAGTGATTTTTTTTTTTTCTAGAGTATGGATCTAGGTATGTTTGATAGATTCTGTCCTATCTTGGAAACTAGGGCTATGATAGATGAAAGAAAGTCTGATATGAATATATATGATAGATATGTTATACCTATGCATAGAAAGAATGTCTGGACTAACAAGCGGATGCAGGATCCTTGAAAGAAATTTTTGCAGGCTAGCTACCATAACCCTAGTGCGCAGTACAAAAGAGGTTGTGGATCATTTAAAAGAAAGAGAGGATTAACCCTCTGTTACAGTTGTAGAAGACCGGGACATCTTGCTAAGGAATTCCCTGGTGGAAGACCTAGTTGTCTCTGTTGCAAAACTTTGGACCACGAAGTATTAGATTGCCCTAGAATGATTGCTAAAATGGACGGCATGAATCTGAAAGAAGAAAACCCTAAGGCATATCTAGAAATAACAAAACCCCAGAGAGAATCAAACAAGATTTTACTCCAGATACAAGACACCTTGAATGATCACTGACATGTTAGATTATCATAGGTTTTTAACAAGAAGGAATGCATCAAGGTAAGAATAGGAGACTTCAACATTGACTATGTTCTAGATGAGGAAACACAGGTGAATGTTATGACAAAAAGAACTTGGGAAGCTATAGGGAGGCCTGTTATGACCCCTTCACTGAGTGGAATAGGGTTATTCAGAGGGAAACTAGTGAACCTATGTGGAAGGCTCAATCCGATATCTATGAATGCTAATGGAACTTGAACAGAAGAAGATTTTGAGATTATCAAATTTATTGAGGACAACGCCCTGTTTACTATGTTACTTGGAAATCCTTGGATTGAAAGAGATCAAGCCAGAAAGAAGGAAGAAGAATTTTTTTTAGAACAATAGAGACTTGAGTTAAAATACTTCATGACCAGAAGGATCACACAGTTGATTGAAGAACAAGAGAACAAATCAAAGCTATATCACACTAGGAACCCAGATGTCAAAGTTATTAGAACACCAGAGGACTCATGGAAGACTGAAGTTGCTATCTTAGATAAAGAAGAGATGTTATACCTGAACCCTAAGAAAGAACCTCAACAACGTGAAGTAACTAAATCCAAGGAAAATCAGAGCCAGAACGAGAAAAGAACTACTGAAACGAAGCTCACTAGAAAGAAATCTAGAAACTTAAGTAAGAAGAAGGCAAATATTGAAAAGTTGCAGGAGATTCCAGATAGAACATTGCAGAAAGAAACCTTGCAGAATGGGAGCTTTGCCGAGATATGAGAACAATGACCTATGGCACTTCACAATGACAAAGCTATATAGCCATTGGACCGATATACCCATTCGAATTCCTCCCCGAACAGACATAAAATAATTAAAGTATCATTACTAGACCGTTGAACCGCACCATAATGGACAGATCAATGTTATTGGAAGCTTCTTGCCCGTTGCAAGCAGACCATTGTCAAAATTCTTATTTAGTTCATCGTGCCATGCACAAAGAACACTTTTTCCAACTGAGAATTAGAAGCCCGCTGAATAGTAGTTGTATACAGTGGTCATTGCGATTTGGTTGGTCATCCTAGTACAGTATCTGAGATCATTGTGAACCCTGACTAATTTTTCTCTCTGAGCGCGTATGTCTGATGAATTTAGCGTAGCTAAAGAATCTACAAGAGAGGTACTTGCTAGCCTCAGAACCGAAAGAGTCATGTCAGAACGAGAGTTGTCTACAGGTTTACAGACATCCTTGACGAGAGGAGTGAAAGCCTTCACATCGACTGCTCGAGCAGGAACATCCCGAGCCGGCGCAGAACACAAAACCAAACATAAAGATGATATGGCCAATGAAAGGTTGGTTCCATCCATCCTACCTACTTACATACCACCTCTGAGTGGTGTGATCAACAGAGACATCGTGCCTAGAGACTTCGAGTACACTCTAGTCACTACATACCTGCCGAAAGGGGTACGCGCAGTCCACGCAGATCAAGACAAGATTGCAGCATTGAAGTTTAATCACTTCAACCTGGGGGGTCGTAAATTATACAACACACTTGCCCCATACAAGTGCCTAACCAAAACCAAGGGAAAGAACTTGAAGATCATCCCTTAGCAATGGACTATGAACCTTGCGCAGTCCACTTTGTTGAACGTCGTGAAGATCCCACATTTCAGACGTCACCAAGAAGTCAATGTCTGTGATAAGATACTCCTGGTGAGCTACCACAGAGGATAACTATGGTTGAACCACCGCATTGTAGTTGATCCAGCGTTGATTAATAGGATCACAGGTCTTAGCATGCAGGGCCCTGATCCCCATGACTATTATCCTGGAAAGACTGCAGATCACACTCTTGCTTAGAAGATCAAAGAAGCTTATGGCGATGTTGAGAAAGGAGCACGAGGCTACAAGGTAGCCTCTATTCAGAGTGGTGTAGTGCACCTTTCATGTCATTTGATCACAGGGAAGCCCGTTACCAAGAATCGACCCACGCAAGTATCCGACTTTGTAGTTGACCTCGCAGGAAAGTGCGCAAAGGGACTACATATGAACTGGGCGAAGTACCTAGTGAATCAACTAGAGATCAACTATAGAGAAGCCCAGGATCAGGGGCATGAATTCCATTTTAGATGGCTCTTGTTACTTATAGCCTTCGTTGCATGGGAGCTACTAGAAGATGCAACCTTCCTAGACCTCGACCCTTTTGAGCCCTTAGCCGTGAAGTTCAGTACCTTATGGTACTCTAATGATATGAGAAAACAATGGCAATCCAATGTTGTATTGCATGCCTACTACAATCAGTTGAAGCGCACCATCCAGTCCGAGCCTCAGATAACCCCAAATACCCTCTTTAGGTTCATGCCCTTAATGAAGTTCAACACGAACCGCCAGTTCATTTACATAACAACACGCGCTGATGAGAACAAAGAGCAGTTATAGTCTTATTATAAGCTGAAAGAAGAAGACCCGGAGGAAATCACTAAGGAATGGTTGGCATACCTCCTTGTTTCAGTAGACCCCACAAAATTTTCCGACATCAACAACCCAAAAGCTGCGCAGGATACACCTAGGCCTAGTAAGATGAAGAAAACAACGAAGATGAAGAAGGATGAGAAAATACAGGATATAGATAGCAGATTTGTAAGGACCGCATCCATTTCACCTGAGAAAGAAGGTAATGACGAAGAAGTCGAACAGAGGCCAGAAGACAAAGAGGACTCATCAAAGAAAAGAAATGTTTCACTTCTAAAACCTTCCTCCCAAAAGAAACCTAGAACCCCTGTAACCAAGATGAAGACCACGATCACCCCATATGACTTCAGTTTCCTCCTCGCCACTATGAACAAAGATATAGAAGAAATAACAGAAAAGTAGGAAGCCAAGAAAGAGGCAATGTACAACAGAATTGAGAGCGAGCTCCAAGGAGTGCAGCAGGCACTTCGGTCTAGCTGTGTCGTCTCCACTGTGTCCCATCTAGAAGGAACAACATAAGAGGTAGATGAACTAGTTCAACTACGCAAGATTGCTACCACAGTCGAAGCATGCCTTCGGAAATCACAAGAAGAAACCACGCAGGCCACCCATGCCTTAAAGTACGCACAGGAGGAAATCACTGAGCAACGCTGAGCTGCGCAACAAGAGAGGGACACTCTCCAAGCAAAATTGGAAGAAGACAGAGTGAAGATCCAAAAGGAAAAGGAGCAGTTGCTCACGAAGCATATCGGGATCGAAGAAGCAGTCAACAGAGCATTTCACTCTGTGACCGGCTTAGAGAAGAAAGCAGAAGAACCCTTAGAACACCAAGTGATGAAGCTTCCTGAAGTTATTCAACAACTTCAACAAAGAGTCATAGAGTTAGAGCTTCAGACCATACCAAGTACCCCGTAAGAAGAGCGCGACCAACGAGAAATAAATGCCCAGAGCACAATAGAAAGGATTAAAGCACTCATTGAGGAATGTAAATAATTAAGTAGAAGAAGTGCATAGATACATGAGAACCTAACCGAGAATCCTGAATTGCACAAATTGGAGTCGCAGCTCTAGGAGGCGAAGCATGAATCCGAAAAGCTACAGGTGCAGCTGAAGGCCCTATCACCCATAGATAAAATGAAACGGTCTTCCGAGCAGTGCATAACACAACAACATATCTATATAATCCAAAGCAAGGTAATGGAAGTAACTCAACAACTTCAACCTTTGCAGGATAAGGAATTTCAACTATTTATAGAGATCGAGAACCAAGGAACAGATCTGGAACAAGTCATAAATTCAGCACAACAACACCTAGAAGGGCTAGTGAATGCCGCACTCATCCAGGAGTTCGCTGAGCAAGAAGAAGTTGCAATGCAGCAGGTCGAAGTAGCTTGAGCCAAGATCGAGGCGGTGGAAGCATAATTGATTAGATCTGAGTGACTCCGGATGAGTCACAGGTGAGTGTTGGGGGCCTGTTAGCCCTTGACCAAGTTGTGGGAGATACTTGGTCATATTTGACCATTTTTGGGACTTCGACGCCCTATCAAAGGAAGCTTGCAATATGAAGTAGAGATCATGGGATCTTGGTACACTTTTGGGCCCCTTTTTAAAGTTTGGGTTAATGTAATGGGAAAGGCATATCAGCCTGTGGGTTTACCCATGCTTAGGCCCACTTTTGTATGTATAAATAGATGTCTAGGAAAGGTAGAAGAGAGTCGATGGCTTAGTGCTAGTAATTAGATTTGTGTGATCGAATGCTGATTGTAAATTCTCTATGCATGATTGTAAGAGACTTGTAGATCTCAGTGCAAGTTGTTGTAGGAGGTTGTGAAAGGCTTTGTGATGAAGTGCAAGGAAGAAGGATCTAGCAAGTTGCGCAGATCTTTTGTCCTGTGCGGAGTAAGGGTTGTTGATGCTTTGTGCTGTAATTGCTTGATCGAGATAATAAAAAAGAAGAGTTTGTGGATGTAGCCCCAGGGTGGGGGTGAACCACGTAAATCTGTGTGTGATGCTTTGTGATTTGATTCAATGTGTTTACTTCTTCTTCTGCTAAGTGCTTTGATATTTTTAGGAAGATCTGCTTATGCGTTGTGCTCCTAGATGTGTATGAATGCTAGATCTGATGTGTATGAAGATGCTTAGTGATAATCTACTAGGTTTGATCTAGCTTATTGTTGCTAAGTGCTTGAATACTATAGATTAGTGTGAATGCTATGAAGCTCTGTCTTATAAGAGAAGTGGTTATTGAATGTATCTTGAGGAACTAATGGTTCTAAGTGCTCTAATAAGATGTATAGTCACAGATCTGTGTCCCAGCTAAGGTTGCAGACATATGAGTCTTGCAACGACCATTGCCTCTACCTCGGGTGAGACTTCATCTGCTTCACAGGTGTTGCTGAAAGGGATGATAGTTAGGGTTTTGTTGGTACATTGTTGTAGCGTTGAACCCTGGGTTTGCCCCTGTGCCAACAACTGCCACCTTGAAGGGAGACACCCACGTAGTTCCTCGATGACAAAACAAAGGAGAAGGCACTGACTGAGGAAATGAATAAGACGTCTGGTACAGAAAGAGAGTCACGCATAATCATAATTAAGTGCATTAGTGACGCAACAACAAGGATGGACACAAAAATCATGGCGTTCAAGTTACTCAAGAAGTGCTGCAAGAAGGAAGTCTCTGCCAGGGTCATCATAGCTGCAACACAATGTGTGGAGGGCACTATACTCAGCTGGGCCCCGTACTTGTTAAATATATTCCTGGAAGACTGCAAGGACACCCAGGACCTAGGGACACAATTTCACTATTCTTGGTTAGTTGTCCTGATCACCTTGGTCAGATGGAGGGAGCCTATGTATACATACTTTTTTGAGAGATCCAATCGTTGTTGTGTAACGCAATACCTATCATTGGGGAGCACTTCATACCCTAAAAAAAAAGTGTGAATGCAAGCATGTTTGCACGGTATTACAATGACCTGCAGGAAAGCATTTCCAACACTTGGTGGATTACGCCAGAAGTGGTCGCACAATATCAAGGCATAGCCAACTTTAAAGTGACCAGGCATGCAGTATGGATCCAAGCATGGAAGGATCCCGAGAATGAATGGTTACAACTTTGGTACTGCGCCAAGGAAGAGGACGTAGAAATGGCCATCAAGGATTGACACGATGACTAGAGGGTTCCAAACTTGAATCAAGAGATGTCCACATATAAGGAGACTAGTGCAGGGCCCAAACAAACACCTGCAGGAGACAAAATGATGCTCAAGAAGCCAAATCTAGGTCAGAACCTGACACAGTATAAGAAATGGGGTGCATCCAAGAAAGGTACCCAAGGGGGGAAGAAGAAAAATACCCAAGCGCCGCAAGAACAGGAAAAAGAGATTGAGATAGCATAAGGTACCAAATCAAGTGCTACTCAGTAGGAGCAAGGCCAGAACAAGAGGCCAATCATACAAATGGGGGGTGCGCGCAATAAAACTAAGGCACACAAATCTCCACCAGAATATATGATCATAGAGGAAGACGCAGACCTCGTGGCCCAAATGGTCCAGGATCAAACAAAAAATATTTTGACAAAGCCCAACGCCAAAGCGATAGGATTCAGGATGCTTTGGTATACATGAGGCAACTCCTCGAGCAAATCAAAGAAACACAGAGGGGCAACAGAGGAACACAATAAGTCCCCACAACATCACAGACAAGAGCCAAGGATGTATCGAGCGAGCATGATAGGATCCTGACGACAACACAACCGAGATCGAAGTTTCACGTTACACCCAACATGATATGCATGGATGAAATTGTGGGTTAGGCACCCTTGAAATATCTAGCCCAAATTTAGTTGGTAATGATGTAGATACTAACCAAGGCACTGTATAAACTACAAGTCAGCGTCGCACAGGAGGTACAGTCGTGCACACACACAGACGTAACATAACTGCAACAAAAGAAGGACAACAGAGAAGCGTTGGAATTGGTTCTCAAGCAAGTCAAGCTCGAGACCAAGGATTAGAAATATCAGGTGGATAGGCTCGATAAGGGATTGGATGTAGCCTATGACAAAATTCCAAAGAGCACGTAGAAAACATAGCTCACAGCGACCCAAAATATTGATCAAATTGTGCAGACAATTGATCAATACAGGAAGGAGATCGAGCACCTCCGAGAACAACTCATCCCTACCACTCCCCAGAGGTGAAGGAGCAAAGGAAGTAGGAAGCATCAGGGAAGATGGAGGATATGGAGTGACAAGTCTGCACAATTTTCGACTTGTTCAATAAAGCAACACAACTATAGACAAAGATGGAGGAGGATCAATAGGTCTAGCAATGGGACCAGGAAGAGGAGAATATAAGAGCAACTATATAGGACCTCAAGCAGAGGAAGGAGATGATGTTGATCACTAAGCGCCTCAAAGGAGTACATGATATGAAGAAGCTGCAAGCATAACTCATAGCCGCGCAGACACAGAAGAATGAGCGACAAGCTCAAATGGAATCGCTCCAAGAGCGGGAAGAGGAGGTCATTGCGCATGAAGAAGAGGAAAATAAGAACATGTCACAAACTCAGGAAGAATGCGCAAAGATGATCAACGATGAGATTGCAACGCAAGTATTGTATGCACTCAGATAAAATACTGCATAGTCTCAAACACAAGCAAAGGAACTCACAGAGAAGTTACAGGCTCTCACAAGAGCTATTGAAGAAGCACACAAAGTTTAGGTGTTTCTAGATGAGCCACATGTTAGTGTTGGGGGTCTGTTGGATGTAGGCCAAGTCAGGAAGAAAGGCTATTTTTGGAGGAGAAGCACGCAAGGAGGAAAGGGCAGCTGGAAGGAAAAGAAACACGTGTAAGACAAGTAGGCGAGGTGTGCATTCAAGGAAGACCTAACGATGCTAGGGTTAGTGCTTTTGTAATGGCTAGTGAGCCAAGGATATAAATATGTAGTACTTAGAGGAAGAAGAGAGAGACAGGGGGTGGGAGATACAGACCTACACAAAGAAAGAGAGAGTTGTAAGAATGATATGAGTCATTAAGCTAGTGATCTAGGGAAGTAGTGAGTGAATCAATACTGAGGGTTAGATCGCAAGTTGAGGAGACCGATGCGATCTAGTCAGCCTCACATGGATCGAGGAGCATGTGGAAGAGAATGAGACCTAATATTGTAAACAAGCGTGATGTGATATATTACTGAACCATAATAAAATATTGAGGTCCATATCATTATGGACATAGCCCAAGAGGGTTTGAACCACGATAACATCTGTGTTATGTGAATGAATGTATGCATCTTTATTGTTGATTACTTGATGAATGCTAGATGAATGAATTAACTAGTTAAATCTAGTATTCCACATGCATGAATAGAATGACTGTTATAATTCGATGTTAGACCAAATGAGTAAATATTAGAGAGTAAAACCACATATATCCACTCATTCTAAGGTTGCAAACACTTGAGTATTGTAGACACCCATAGATCTATCTTAGGTGAGACTACACAGTATGCTCTGTGTGTTGCGTTGCCTTCTGGTCTACCAGAGGGGATGATAGTTTTAAAGGGATTTTGTTGGGATCTTATAAAAAATGATCCAGGGTCAATCTTTGATATTAATATAGAATCACAATAACCCATAAAGAATACTAAGTGAGAGAAAGACCAATAGAAGAGTAAAATCCAACATCATCCTTATCTTGGTTCTTTGACATACCTGTAGCCATGCTCTCAATTCTCCTACATCAGAATCTTGATGAAAACCGTCTTCATGGAATCCCTCCCATAGGTTCCCTATCATCTCGCAAACTTATGTTTTAAAGTTTGATGTGGACCGCCTCAAATCGATGGTTCTGCCCACGGTTGAGTAACTCTCTTCCATGACTACCATTCATTGCATTAGTGGTTTCAACTGAACACAAACCATACATTACAATTTTTTTTTTAGAGAACCATGAACTTTAACAAACTATAGGGAATAGATGCCTCATTAGGATTACATCAAATACATACACTTTCATCTCGACTCAGACATTCTAGTCTTTATACAAACATAAGATTAAGACCATCATTAATACATTATCCAAGGACCATTAAACTTCTTAGGGATGTCATACTTCATGGATTTATTGTATCTACATATCAACTCACACAATACTTTTAATTATACCTTTCCTTGCTTACTTCTTTATTCTTCACTCTTCAACTGCTTCATTTATGACGTTTCGTTCTGTCTGTCTTTTGTCTCTTCTTTCTTTTTCTTTCCTTGTATCCTTTTTTTTTCCTTTCCTCTCGCTTCTTTCTTCTTTTTTTCATGCATAGGAGTCCTTCTATTTCAACTTCTATATCATCAAAGTCTATGTCTTATTTCTCTTTGTTGTGGCTTCCTTATGAATCCTTTACCTAGATATCCATAATCATTCTCCTCTCTTCCTCTGTGAGCTTCTCCATGCTCACTGTGAGATGAAAATATCCTCTGCAGTAACATGTTTGTTTCATCCCACTACACAATACCTCACCAAGCTTCTCTCTTGAACTTAGTCTTTTAGTATTCCTAGTTCCTTCGGCTAGAAACTTCTGATCTTCCTTTTTTCCTCAACTGCCATAGTTATAGGATTTTTCACTTTCTCACTTTCTCTCAAGAGCTTCACCTGCTCTTTTCTCTAGACAACTCTACCCACATTTGAAACTTTGTAGTTGTCTCAACAACTTCTACCCAACCACAACTGGAAGTTGTTCCTCTTTCTGTTACAAATTTCTTGTTGTAGGGTTCTACCACAAATATTCTTTTCTCCTGAAGTCTACATCCTTTTCTCTTTCTGCAACAACCTTCTTTTCACGACATTGTCTTGTCGAAGTATGCTTCTTCTTTCTTCACACCTGCAATTACATTCTTACAAAAAATATGTTTCATGTAGGAGGGATGTTTCCATCCAACAAGACACCTATGAAACTATATTGGAAAACTTAATTGATGCACCAATGACATGACTTAAACTTGACTTGAATACAAATTTGGCTTGGGTGTCGGGTAACATTGATCATGCACCCTTCTTCACATCAATGAATTATTTGAAATTCATCTTCGACTTGAAATTTTTACTTATTACATTACTAAAAATAATGTCAATTTTGACTCCTAACACCAATGATCCTCTTTACATATGACTCTTTACATAAAGTATCCATATTTTCATTGGTCTTGTTGGGTGTGAATATTGTTGCAATTGAAATTCTTGGTCTCTTTTCATTCATGACTACTCTATGCTCTCCGCTCGTGTATCTCTCGTTGCTCACAATCTCTAGATGGTCACCAACGTTCACAATGCAATTGTTGGGAGAATCTCAACAACTTGTTGTGACCAAAACAACCCCCTTTACTTTTTGTTTTACAAGCTAAAGGAAAGGGGCCCCTTACTAAAATTTCAAGCCTATTTCCTAATCATCTACTGCTTGAGCCTAATGTTATGTTTTTTCCTACTTTGAGGGAGTTGGGTGTTTTATCTTGTTGAATGATTGTTTTGATGGGTGCTCATTTTTCCTTTCAATTTGATGACTTTAGATTGTCTTGAGGATGCTTATTGACCTATGATGTTTCATTGACATTTGTTTTTAGACTATTTGTTGATTCTGAAGTGTTTGATGATTCTATGTGGCTATAAGGTCTGATGTTCTATCACATGTCTTAGATGAGATTGTGGATAATTATTTGTTGACTGAATAATTCAAATTATGCATCCTCCTGCTGACATGTTATGCTTCATGACTTCATACTTATGCTCTCGCATATGGATTCTACTCTTCTACTTTGAATTAGCTTATGTATTCTTAGGACAATCATCTATATTCACCATGTTATTGTTAAAAATAAACCCAACACTCTCTTACAAATTGGTTAAGGCAATGAATATATTGTTTATTGTATTGGCTAGTATTATTTTGATTGCATGGTTGATCTCATTATTTTGTTTTATAGGAGAAGGTTAGTAGGGACACTCTGTTTGAATGACCTCTCCATCCTTGAGAAGATTTTGGGGGGAATCGCTTGATCCTTGTTTGCATTCTTGACCTTGATCCTTGTCATGGATTCTCCTTATCGAAAAGCTAGTTTCCTTGGATTATTTATTCCATGATTTTCGAAGCCCCTGAGGCTATCATAACTACATTTCCCGTGACCCTTTTCTTCCCCAATCCTCTTTGAATTGGTCTTCATCTGTTTCTTCCTTTGGCCTTCCCTCTCTCCTGAAACCTGGACCCAATAATTATTGGGTTTTCTCCTTCTTTCCTCTAGTATTTCATGTAACCAAATATCATATTTGGATTTTTCTATTCGATAACTTTCCAAATCTTGTAACCATTCTTAAATCCGACTTCCGGATCAAACGTTATGTCCTCTCAAAGCCTCTTAAGAAAACAAATTACCTTGTCCACCTCCCACCCACGTGGCTCCCTCTCATTTGTACCATCTGATGTGGCATCCACTGCATGTCCTCTTTTTCGTCGGGAGTTCTCTGTTTAGGTTATTTACTCCTCCTACCCATTCGTCGAAGAACATGTTTCTTCTATCGGAGTAACTCCTCTCTATCACTTAGATGCCATCGAGCCTCCATTGTCAACGAATACCTCCCAACCTTTTTATCGTCAGGGATCCATCGCTCCTATCCAATGCATTATACTCCATCCTTTGACGATGATTCTCTCCTATGCTAGATCCAACAACCCTTCGGAGTTAGTCATCAATAACCATGATCCTATCGACGACATAAAGTTGACCGAAGGTTAACACCTTCCCACTTTCTTAGATGACACCATTGACATGTGGCATCCAAGTGAGAATTATGCACATGTGTCCCTACCCATGACTTTCCATTTGGAATGACACTTGTCTCCTTAAAATCGATTTAACCATGACCCAAATTTCCACATCACCCACATGACACGTTGACCCATCCTTGGCTTGACATACCGGCTGACATGGTCATACATGTCATCAATAGACACTATGGATTATCCCATTAAGTGTTTATCTGTGTACTATTCATCTTCAGATCTCCTTCTCTCCCTACTCTCCAACACTAAGACAACCTTCCCTCAACGAATGGATAAGATCTTGTGCTCACAAGATCAACAACTATCTTTAACCCTGGTGCTCCCTCGTCATCGACGAAGTCTCATTTATCCTATGAACAACTAATACATATCCTCATTCATATCCAATGGTATGGGTCATGAGTGAATATGTAGATGGATTTTAACCCCTTGTGGGACCAATCTCATCCATCAACCACTCATATGGTGACACCTATACATCTAAGGAAAATGTTGGCTTCTGTGCTAACACACAATGCCACCTTTACGTCATCTTCCCCTTTCACTTGAAAACAACCTAAGGAAATATATGGTTGAGGTGATCCCACCTGTAATATATCAAAGTTTCTTTTTCTTCTTCCAATTTCCCCATTGTCGTTGACATTCTAGGAATCAACCCGCGACCTTAGCATCCCTCCGTTTTCGACGAAGACCTTCTCGTCGTCGACTTTCCTCTACCCAAGCCTTTGGATGTTCTATTTCTGTACTCCGACAATGACACCCTCCCCCATCGAAAACCTATATATTTTTTCCCACCACATCAAAAATTGTGTTTGGTCCTCTCCGCGCACATAGAAACCCCCCCCAAACTCCAGATCAATGGTCTAGATTTTTCCCACAAGCATGATTAATGACTGTTGAGCACTAGTTTTAAAACAACCATATCCATAGCTACAGGTGTCAGAATGAGTTCTGTGATACCTCATTGGAAAGGTATCAAATAGAGGAAAAAAATGGTACTGGTCTCCAGGACATCTAGGTGACATAAGATGATAGAAAATGCAGAAAAATGACACCTATGGATTTGGAGGGAAAATTGGCCATACCAACTTCAAGAAGCCATATCTGGAGCTACGAAAAATGAAATCAGATCCAGGATAGCTTGATGGAAATATGGAGAAGAGAATAAAAGGATGGGATAGGAATTTCTATCATCTTGAAACCAAAAATGGACCGAAGATGAAAAATACAAGCGAAACCCGAATTCAGGTGAAAAAATGGGTATGTTGACATCAAATCATCATATCTTGAGCTGCAAGCAACGAAATCAAGCCAACAATAACTCAACAGAAAGAAAATATATAAGAGAATAAGACAAAATGATCTCATTCTACAGGTGAAAGCCAGAAACTCCCATAAACATCTCAAAAAAAAAAGATAACACAAATGGACAGAGGCAATAAGTGTTTTTAAACAAATATCATTTGTAAATTTTCCAAGGACGAAAATATTGATTCATGATTTTATTTAGTTTCTTTGTGTAATGGTTACATGTGTCCATTTTCGAAATGAGAGAAGATAAATAGAAGGAAAATGAAATGAATAGAGATGAGAACTGAAGATTCTTTCTCTTGTCTTATAAAAGAGAATTCATAGCAACGAATTTTGACTTTTGTCCTTTGTAACAAAAGATGGTATTTTTACTTCTGAGGAATACAGAGGAGAAGAAATTTCAGAAATTGGTGGCTTTGATGGATGGAGTAGAGACTACTCTTGATTCATTTATCTTTTGCTCGAGTAGATAGGATTTTGTTGTATGCTTTTTTTTCTGCACTCTATGTTGTTTACTCATGTTGTCACATGTTTCTTCATTGATACATAAATGATGTTATAGATGTATTGTTTATCTATTTTTTTGTGCATCTGCAACATTATTTCTTTCATTTTCCATTAGAATACATGAACTATTTCTAGTTTTGATGGTTATCTTTCTCTGTACTCATTCTATTAGTTTTTATCCTGAGATAGGTTAGAATTAGTTAGATTAGATTAGTTTTCTTTAGTTAGATTAGTCTTAGAATTATTTAGAACTCTTTGGGGGGAATCTCATTGTATTTCCCCTTTTTATTATTTTAATTATGAGTGGCAACGAGGCCTGTAAAATCTTGGGAAACACTACCCCAAATGAGAGTGGGTCTGATTGGGACCTTCCATCAGGAATTTTCACTCATTTGATTGAACGGGTCATTTTGTCCCATCAACACAACTATTTCACCAAGAGATACAATTCCACTTTTACATTATGCTGGAGTACGAAGAACTTGGCATCATAAATTCTCCAATATTTCTTAGGGGATCACCTACTAGAAGCAATGAACCGTGTATGTTGTGGTGACTAGTATTCTTTCCAAGACCATTATTGAGTTTCTTCAATCATGCAATAATACCATTTCACCTGCCACCTCATCTCACGCTTCTATATAATACACATACAAGCACAAAATCCTCTATAAATTGTTCACGAACAACCATTGATGGGTCCCGAAGTGCAACCCACACAATATTCATGCACATGGACATTAAATAATTTTGGTACATTCTCATTCATTTATTTCAAAATCAAACAATAACAAATTGGCGATACTCTATTATTTCACCTCTGAGCCACTCCAAATAATCCTTGACCCGGTGTTCAAATTTCATCAACAATCATTGCCCCTCCAGCTCTGGATAATCTCTCTAGAATCATACCTATCACTTCAACTTACTTCGGCCTTGTCCTTTCAAGAACAAACTTTGTCAATGCATACAAACAATGTGTTTATTCAATGGGAATGCACAAAAAAAATTATCCTTGGCTCCACACATTTCATACAACCTTGAATAACCAATTCCTCTTCACAATGATCTTTCCATCAACTAACAACAACATATTCTCCTGGGAAACTATTTCTTCTCTATTAATTCGATCTCTGGTCGATTTGTTGTACACACTGGTGACTCCTTTTCCACTTAGAACTTTCACAATAATGGTGGCTCAAATTTTTAATACTCAAGCGACCATCAAACAAAAATAGTGGCTCCCTCACCCACACGATGGTATGTTACAAACATCGAATCAATGGAAGATCTTCTTCAATACGATAATTCCAACAGACTCTCAACAATTTTAAACTCAACTTGCACATGGGAAAAAGATGGATCATTCGCTCCAATACCACTTGATGAATTCAAAGTCGCAACAGAAATAAAACCACACATACACTACTATTTTCAAAGCAAGGGAGACCAGAAAATATACTTCAATCCCCCAAAGGGGATTTTTTTTTATAAAACTATTCTCGTATATTCCATTTTCATACAAATAATCCCTTATATAACTATATGTGACCATAACAATTATTTCATAATTAGTTGATTGGTTCAAATTGATACAAAACCATCTCTATAATTAACCCCTATGATATCTCCATGATTCTCTCAACAATTTTTATGCCTACATCTACTCATTTCTCTCCATCTGTCATTCCTACTTAGAATTCTATAATTTTTCTACATTGTTACATTTTTCTTCATATTTTTCCTTACAAATAGAAATGTCCCCTTCTTCATGAGAAATATTCATTAATTTGGTTCCCTTTTCTCTTCTAGGTTCACTATCTTTCGTGCCCTTGGTATTCTTTTTTTCCATGATCTTTGGCATTCTTCATTCTCAATCTTCTCTAATTTCCATCTTGTACCTACAACCAAAAATATAAGTTGAAGTCCATATTAAAGAGTATCCATCCACTGGAATACATGGGTTTCCAACCATTGTATCTGTCGGTTCACTAGGAAACACTTTCTAGTACATGATTCATCAACCATTCTTCCGTCATAATCTACATAGTTGTACCTTTATTCCCCTTACATCATCATCATCATCATCCTCGTATTGTGTATTTTACATACTCGTATCCATGATCTCGATGCTCCTACATCACTTGTGGCCATAATGGCCTCCTTATTGTTAAGAATATTTTGTGTTTTTTCACACAATGGTTTTTCAGCCTATTATAACCTAATATCGATTATGGGATTAAGGTTGTAATCTAATTTGGGTTGACAAATCAGGTTTTTGGATGTTATAGAATACCCAAATATTGCATTATGTATAGTCAATTTAATACAATGATGAATATAGAGGTGCAACTCTAAGTTTTGTTGGTTTTCCTAGATAAGGGTTTCTAGGGTAAATCTTTGTGTACTATGCATATTCCATTGTTGTTCTTTATATTTTTCTTAAGAATAGGTATGCATTGTTTCATTTAAAAGGTTTAAAACTTACATTTTGTATTAGAGAAATATTATTAACTTTAAGGGGAATCCTTTGTTGCTAAGGGTTTGGCTCGAGTTTTGATAGAGCAATTTTATCTT
>ML781060.1:114841-130474 GCA_009831015.1 Picea engelmannii
ATATATATATATATATATATATATATATATATATATATCAAGGATACCTAGTCTTAGGATCATGTTATGACATTTCATATTGTATTCTGAATTGGACATATTGTAAAAGGAGGGTTCCCCCTTGAAGTGGAATGTAATTCATTGACTTTTTATCATTTTTAAGGCATCGGATCATAACATTTGGTATCAACACATTGATGCTAGGGTTTTTCTTCTCCAATAAAGTTATCTTATCATTTTCACTATAAATGTTTTTATGGGATGATTAAAATAGAAAAAAATGAATTTTATGTAGAAGACATATCAAGGTATCAACGGTAAAAATTTAAACTTATGTTTCATTATAGTTTTGGAGATACACCCTGTGGAAGATAGGGTTTTTGACTAGTCCTATCACTAGTCTCAAACATGTTTTCCGGGTAAAATCATCACATCTCTTCAGCAATAATCCAAATCTAGTGTGATCAATTTCATTTGAAAGAAGACGATGCGTAGTAGTTTTGGTACAATTTTCAAAATCATATATCAAATATTGGGTGAGTGGCATTCTAATTTCCTAGACATTGTTTGCACAATTCCTTCTTACTACTATAGCAAGTTTTATGAGTGTTGAATTTCGTCAAACACTTAGGTTGTAGGTGTTTTCATTGTCAAAAATCCCACTATACTGTTGTGCATTTTAAAATGTTTTTTATGAAGTATTATATGTGGATTATAAATGGTTCAAATGTACCAAAAAGTCCCTTTAATACAAAAAAAATGTATGCAACATCAAGCATAAAATATCCTCAAGGCACAATGAATATAATGACAAAAACATAACATAGATTTATTGATTTATTGCCAACATATAACTAAACAATAGTACCAATAATAACTCACTAGATTTTTTCTTGATACACTCAAACTAATAGTTCCTTATTTGATTGCAAATACAATGAGAAATATGTGATGTAAATGATAGTTTATCTCACCCCACACAACACTCAATGCATCCCCTATAATAAGCGTCCTTCCCCCAAAATAGTCAACCAAGATTTGGAATAACTTGGCCCAATGATGAGATACAGTCTCCCAACGACAAACTCAACCAAGGAAATAAGGGAAGTTAATCCCACAATGAATATAACGCTTCACGAAAGTAAGAAATCTTAGTCTCCACAATGAAATACCTCTTTAATGTTCCACACCTTGAAATCTCAACAAAGGAACAATTCTTTCTCTGAAAATGGCATTTCACCACAAGAAAATCGACCCCAAAGCTCAAGAAATGCATCCCACAATCCTAGATAAACTTCCTTTAACTAAAATTGGTCTCCTTAAGGGGTTTCGACCCATACACAAACAAAACTCTGCCGCCAACAAGAAAACCCAACTACAATGAAGAACTCAACCACTAACAATGAAATCTCAACTATAGGAAAATAAACTCAGCTGCAATGAAGCAAAATGAAGAAATTTGAGTGATCTCTTCCCAATGACCAGCTAGGGTGGATAGTCTAACCAGCAAAACCAATCTCCAAAACTCTCTAGGTTTTTTCATCCCAAGAGCCAAATCCACATGATCTCTCTCAATTCTTTTTTAGAAATAACAAGTGAATAATGAGAGAGGGTACCCTCATTCCTCTTTTATTTCCTTTCTCACCCTTTTTTCCGACCCTTTTACCATTTTTCACTTAAGTGACGTTTTAATTGAACTTTAGTAAAATCACTTTATCAATTTATTATCCCTTTTACTCCAAAAAGTGATTTATTTGGATTTAAAGCATTTTGGGGCACTGAAAGTCACTTTTAATCCTCTCCACCATTTAGAGCTTCTCATCCCAGTTCCAATGATATATTACACCAAGTTACCCCTCTTAGATAAATTATTAAAATGAAAAATTTAGTGCAATCCATTAAATAATTCCCATTAATAGCCCCAAATTACAGGAATGGCCAAAATGCTGCAAAATCAAAATCTGACTACATAGGAATAATCCCAATGATGAAATATGACAAAAGAACCTATGAAAGCATAATATAACTCCTCTAAAATTCCTGAGCTCACCGTTAACCTCACATTAGCTCTCTAGTTAGGATAACATAAACCCATGAGGCCATCTACAACTGTAGAGTAAGGGAATAAAAAAATGGGGACATTACAATCTTCCCTTCCAAAATATTTCTTGTCCTCAAGAAATAACATCACAAGCCTATGATGAACAAGATAAACCAAATTGAAACTGAGAGTGATCCTTGGGTCCCAAACTAATATGAAAGATGTGGAGAACCTATCACCCACAATACCATCCTGTAATGTACTAACACAAGAGGTGTCCATAAGACCATCGATCAACATAACAAGAAGATGTTGTATATACTTCGTCCACTCCTCATAGAATCTCCCACCTAGGAACCAAATCCCATGCTCCATATGGATAAGATCCTACAAATAATAGTTGGATCTCCCATCTGTACCATCTTCCAAACTATCAACCCATGAAATCCCAAGGTCCCAAGCTAATCTTAGAAAGAAACCACCATGTTGAAGTTGTGCCACTCTGATCATAACCATTTGACCATCGTTCCTAGTCTACGTCCTCCTCTCCTGGAACCCCGTGTTTAAGTACATGCAAGGGATGAAACCCATACCATGAGATAATAACTACTGAGGAATTCTAGTAAATTCCATGAATGACATCCCTGTATCAAACATGATCATGGGAAACTAGAAGAATCGTCTTCTCAACCCAAAAATAAAACTCTCCAAAAAAAAAAGTGGAACAATTATTGTCACAATTTTGAAATATGCCAACTGAGGAATGACTCTAATGTCATCATCTGTACTCATATCATCGACACTTAATCTACAAGTGTTGAAAGAAAAGTTTTGAACACACCAACACAACCAAACCACTGCAATCAATAACGCATAATATGAAAATATGAACACCATCCTCATAAAGTATATGCAATGTTTTTCACTCACTAGTGTGGAAGAAATAAATAAAAGAGATGTGTTCGGAAAAAATCCCATAACCATCTTCCTTAAATCATGCCAAATCTCGAAATCAATCTTCTCACGAAAGAGTATTACCATACCCAATGTTAACATCTAATGGCAACAGTAATCATTCTGAAATCCTACTTAAAATCATAGGAGAGATGAGTATGGATGTAGTTATAGAGTCATCTCCTATGACCAACACATTTCTATCAACCAAATCCAACCACCAGATACTCCATAGCTGATTTGAAAAGACCAAACAACATAGTTGCAGGTCAAGAGCTAAATTCATGTGTAGGGTGATTGGAAAGTGGACAATGGTGCTAACACTCACTGTTACAACTCCAAGAGCCTCTAAAAGATGAGTGATAACATGAGAAAAATCGTTGTTCTGAACCCACCCTGAGGGTAAGCTATCAAATCTTACATCACAAACCTTCATAAGATGAAATTTATGAATTAGGAAGGTTCCAAGTAAACAATAATAATTTTTGTCCAAAACCAAAATCACTAAGGTACAATATGATTTTAGTGCTCTATACCAAGGACAACAACAACACCAACAAATTTCCCAAGTATGAGCATGTGTGAAAAGTATCGTGTTGTGCAAAAACAACTTAGAAATGCTTGGAAAAAAACTCCAAGTAATCACCAACTGAAAATCCTCGCTACCTTGACAAAGAATAATGTGCCAAATCCTTTGAATGAGAGACAACCATGATGTAAAGTGGTTGACCTGCAACCAATAAAAAATATCCAAACTAAGATTTTGATTCATTCTTTTCCAATTGACATCCCCAAGAGTGATCATTCATTCAATACTCCAATTCTCACTTAAAATCTTCTTCCAATCTACCTGCAGATGAAGCAATGGAATCACATAGTGGTTGATAAGAAAAGGAACCACACCTTTAAGTCTACAATTTTGATCATCATCACTCCAAAGGTCACTCTTATGACTCCCAATAATCTCTATCAATTATTGTTTAGAATCCAAAGCATGGATACACAACCAAGATAATTTCTAAAGATCAAAACATCCCATGAAGGTAATGCATCTCCAACTACATATGGAAAACATGCAACTCTATTCATCAACTCAGTTAAGGTATGAAATTCCACACTTTTTGGCCAACTCCAAAACTAAAGACCAAACCTCATGCAAAATGAAGACACTCATAATGAATACCAACAAGGAAATGATCCTCAATTGACATCATTAATTTTCATACCGAAGTTACCTTCCAATTCCTTATGTAACAAGGAATGATGATGCTTTTCAGTATGATCTCTTTCCCAACTCAATACCAACAAGGAAATGATCCTCAATTGACATCATTAATTTTCATACCGAAGTTACCTTCCAATTCCTTATGTAACAAGGAATGATGATGCTTTTCAGTATGATCTCTTTCCCAACTCAATCCTCATATGTCTCCTCCTTTTCACATTTCATATCCCATGGTATCCCAGGAGGGTAACCATACTCCTCATAAAGTGAACCTAATTCAAATCCAACTCAAGTTCTGAATCTTCTCCCAGATCCCATACCTTGTTATTTTTACCAAGTGCAATACTACAATCAGGAACAATTCCACCATACAAGTCAAGGATTATATTTCCATAATTCATATCAACACTCATCTACATTAATGGGTTATCAATAATCACCTTATATTTATTCTTGCAATCATATTCATGCAAAGGAAGTGAACTATTGCTATGACGAATAAAAAAAAGTGGTTCGAAAAATCCTTAGATGTTGATAATTTAAAATGCACATAAACATCTACTTGATCTTAGAAATAAAATGATCGTTTGGCAGTTTTAAAATTACATGTGAAATACTTATCTAGACAATTCTACTTTAATGATAAATGACTTTCAAATAATTGAACTTGAAATGAACAACAATAATATAATCACATACACAAGTTGGAAAAAACAGAGTTCACCCAATATGGGCTACCTATCCGGGTCCACTTCTAATATAGACTTCTTTTACTAATTCTCAAATGCTTGTGTTTTACAATGACCTTTCTACATGTTTCTCAAATGAACATAGTGCATTGTTGAGTTCCTGGCAAAAAATCACACAAAAATGATATTAAATACTTGAAATTCCATCAAGGTGAGACCCGACATGCTTTATGGTGTAGCATCATACCCTTCGTACTCTTGGCACGCTTTATGAGACTAAAATATCTGCATAAAATGGTGTTTTTCTTCCTTGGGGTGTGTTCCATTAAATAGGCATGGACCCCCTAACCAATCCCTATATCCGTGGCATGCTTTTAAATACATATTAATTGGTTTTATAACCAAATCCGAAATTCTAGGCACACCTTAACTATTATTAAAATTATAGTTATAACCAACTAATAATAAAGGATAGTTGGTCAACGTAAATTTTTTAAGTTGTTGCATGGTTGTTGGGTCGTGGGTTCTATTCCCACTGACTGCAACCTTTTTGTTATATATACTATACATAGTATATACTTAACAAACCCACACATATATTGGAATGGTTATTATAGTATATAATATATATATATTATATAAAAGCAATCTCCACATGAATCTGTTGGAACATATATGTGTTGAGCCCCGTGCCTTAATGGAATGATTATGTGGTGTGGTAATGAACCAAGGATAAGGGTCGAGGGCTTAGGCCCTCGACCCTTTAGCCACCTATTTAAAACTTTACACCACTTTAATTAATTTGTATGCCATATAGTTAACAAGGAACATGGTGTGGTATGGTGGAAAATCAAGATTTGTAAATATCGTTTGTGGCTATAGAGGTCATGGGGTCAAACCCCATTGACTCCATATATTTTATATAACATTAGCCATTATAGGCCAATGGGAGCGCACCATGTGGCGATCTCTCAGTGGCTCTTTCCAATGCCACTTGTCAACACTTAATGGAACCACTTGTCATCATGTGGTTGAACTACTTGTCAATATGTATATGGATTGTACCTTGCCCAATCAGATGCCAATTAGGTGCCACATGTCACTTCCTTATTTTCTTTGTGTTATCACTCTGTAAATTTCCTTGGCTGTAGAAGAAAATTTCAGAGGTAACCACAACCATACTTTCATATTGGAAGCTAGCCTCCTTCCAATCCAGATAGGGATGTCTCCTACTAGTTCTTCAATTAGTAGAGTAGCTAGATTTTATGTAGACAAAATGTTTATGAAATGGTTGGTAGGGCTGAAGAAAAGACCATTCGGCATGGAGTTAAAGAGATGAAAATTAATTAAGAAGTTTCCAAGATGCTGGTGTGAGAGCAACAAAAATACAGAGGCAAGGTAGGAGATGTTATCTTATTCGCTTAGATAATTGTAGTATGGTAGTGGAATATAGAAAAAATACCATAAAGCCAGAGCATCAGAGATGAATTCTGCTATGATTTTAGAGGAAATTGGTGAAAATGTTTGAATGTGATGAGATTAGAGCATGGATATGAATTCTAACTCATTTTCCTTCCTTCAAACACTGAAGATAACACATAAAATGAAATATTAAGTTATATAAACAGTCACAACGAGAAATTATAGATAGGAAAATACCGACACAAGAATATTTGGTTTCGATTTGCTCAAGTAGTTCCGATCTTGGCCCCTTTTATTCATTTCGGAAAAATATTACATGCACCATTAGTGTTTCTCCTCCACTCTCAAACCCCCTTTACAATCATTTTCATGATAATGTATAACATTAAATTCCAATATATCTCAATAAGCTCTAAATATTTAGGGTTTCACATTCAAGAAGGAGTTACAAACTAACTCCTATTTTTTAGGGTTTCGTTTTTAACTATTTAAATTTGGCGAAAAAATATAAAACTAGGTTGTAAATATGCCTTGGAATATCCCAAACCATGACACTTGTGTAAAACATGAGAGAGGTTTTTTTATATGAACCCGTTATGGAGAAAAACCTCTTTCATTTCATTGGTATCAATCACCATCTGCTCAGAATATGATCTTGAAGTTAACTGCAAAAACAATCATCTATAGGAAATTTCGCAGCAAATCATAATTTTGATAATTTTAAAGAGGAAATAACACATGACCATAAAAAACTGATTTACAGGGACTGTAATGACTTCCATGACATCACTCTCATGATTTCCTGACCGCTACGGAGATCTCTAAAGTGATTTGATATGAAAATTAGTCCTTGTGAAAAGCTAAGAGGCTTTGTAGCGAATTTGAACTAATTGATTACAAGTCCTTAAAAGGTACAATCTATATTGGGAAACATATGAAACCTTTAGTACATGTGATAAAATGACCCCATGAGTTTATTAAGACATAAAGTAACAACTTAAGACTCCCCTCTTCAAATTATGACAACGGATTCTAGGATAGAAATGTGACACAACTGACTTGACCTTGGACAAGACAAACCACTTCAACTATGACTTGGAATGATGTTCTAATTCCTTTAAACATGGCCCAATCAAACCCAAACTTCACTCATAAGTGAAAAAAACCAAAATATTGTCATGGGAAACTAACCCTAGGACCTTGACACATGGTCATGACCACAAGACTCAATGTAACATCCCACTCTAATGAGCACACTTTTATTGACTTATTCTTTGAGGACACTTGCATGCAAGTGATCCGGTTATGGTAAATTGTGGTTTCATTTCGATTATGGATTATACATGATGATGATGATGATGTGTTGTGACTTGTTTTTAATTGATGTATATGTATTGGCATATGTTATTGATGAGTTTTCCTGAGAGTGCGGGACACATGACAGGTTATGGATGTTGAGAGAATCAATGGACTTCCTTGGACTACGGATTGAGTGAGGGAGTGGATTGTATTTTGATTGAGTATTTAATTTTTCTCACTGGTGACATATAACTGATTTTATTATGATTATCTATATGGATTATTAATTTTTTTTTTTGTCAGTGGATGCAGGCTTGACGATGCTTGCTAATCTGAATCACATAAGGAGTAGAGGGGCCATGAACAAAAACCAGACATTGAGGGAGAGGTGTGGCATCATCCCTGTCACAGCCTACTAGCACTCTCGCTGTGGCCAATGGTAGGTTAAAAATTACCTAGATCGAGAGGTCCACGATGTCGTGAGGGAAGACTGAGACAATCACTCATGAATATTCTAAGGGACACACAATACGGTAGAGTCCTTATTACTTAGAAGCCCTTAGTCTCTCACAAGGTCGACCGAATGGAGTGTTGACTCCAAAGGGTTGGAAAAAATTCCAAAACCAACCAAAGGCGAGTGGCACGTTTGGAGTACAGAAGTGTTGTTAGGGTCCTAACCTGCACATAGGTAGAACACTATATTCGGATGTAATAAAGGTCAATATTAATAAGGCCTTGCAATAAAATAGAATAAGTCGAATGTAAGAAGACCTAATAGAAGCTTCTGATTCTAGAAGGATCTTCCTCTAGATGCTTCTTTTGATAAACATATTTAGTATAAATAGGAGTCGAGGGTATGATAACCCTAGCTTGGATATTATTGTAATAGATCTCTTCTCAACTAGAGGTTTCCCCCTCGAAGAGGTCCATGAACATTGCTTTTAGAATCAAAGTGTTATTTCTATTGTTATTCTTATATCATTTCAGTGCTATTGTGGTGATTTTTCTGGTTATACTGTTGTTTTTATGCCATTTCTAGCATTTTATTTTTGTTCTGCATACTTTTTATATCTGGTATATTACAAGTGGTATCAGATCACTTTCCTCGGCATCAAGTGTGGGTTATTTTTTTTTTTTTTAGGGTAGAGATGTATTCCGACATCTTTAAGCCATAGAGATCTGTTGTTATGTGCATAAATCTGTGGTTGAGGGATTCATACACGCATGAAATACAAGTGGTAATTAAGTGCACATCTATTGGCCACCCTTGTAACCCATGTTGGTACCCCTTCGAGTGGTATCACATCAGACAACACCTATGTACGGATCGACCTAGATTACCTGAAGCCCTCTTTAGATAAACTGATCGGCCACCTGACTGTTATAGTGCCACCGAGAATAACACTCGGGAAGATACTCTCTAGTACCTGGGTAGTCGGGTAGTACGACTAAGGGTACGGTCTATCCTCCTTAGTTAGTTCCCTAAGATATTGGTCCGAGTACTACTGTTGGACCCCACACATAAATCAGAGAGCTATAGCACAGGGAAAACCCTTTTCTGTAGAACCCTTGAATACCTAACCCTTGGGGACATAAACATAAACAAATTAAAACATACAAGATCTATTGTTGTGCAACTGTGTTCGGGTTGCCAAATCACTACACATTTCTTCCTGGTTAATAATTTGGGCATTTCATCACTACAGTATTCTTCAGACCGAAGTATAACTCCGCAGGTGTAAAAAAACAATTTCACCATTATTTGAGACCTATTCCATTGGATTCATCTCTTCGCCCTTATCACATTCATACATATCATTTTTCGGAAAAAAAAATTGACCCCACCCACCCCTTTTCAGTTCCCTCGTCCTCATGGCCCATACCCGTAGCCAAGACTTGGAAGCTTGCTTCAATACCTTGCAATCTAGTCTCACCGAGACCCAACAAGAAGTGAAACAACTCAGTGCCAATGTTGCCGCCATCAATACAACCATGCAGTCCTCAGTGGAGGAAATCAAACAAGACCTGGCCAACCAACTTGAATCTGTCTTTTCGTCACTCTGCACCAAGATTCATATCCCTACAGATAACCCTTCCTCTGACTCACCTCCACATACTAAAGGTGAACATTCCTCTCATTCCCATAACTTTCAGCACCATCACTTTCAACGTGACCTACGCCTTCCGTGGGTGGATGTGGCCAAATTTGATGGCTCGGACCCCACTGGTTGGGTAACCCAAATGGAACATTATTTCTCTTTATACGACATTACAGATGACTTGGCCAAACTCCGGTATGGTGTTCTCCATCTAGATCAAGAATGTTGGCAATGGTGTCAATGGAGAAAAACTTCCCATCAAGGGTATATTGCTTGGACACACTTTGTGAAAGAGATTTATGAATTCTTTGACACTGAAACCAACCATTTGGGCCATTTGACAAAGTTGAAACAATCAGGAACAATGGAAGACTTTATAGCTGCCTTTGAGCACCTGACTTTTCGGACAGAGGGCACGTCTGATGCCTTTTTTTGAGAGTGTTTTATCAGTGGCCTCAAGGATGAGATTTGGGCCCATGTCCTCATGGCTTGGCCTCAAAGTTGGGTGGAGGCTACTAAAAGAGCTAAAGAAGCACAACAAGTTGTATCTTCTCAAAACCTAAAACCCTCCTTTATCCCTCGCCCTAAACCAGTAAATCCCACTACTCCCTCTACTCCACTAAAGATCCAAAAATTGACCAAGGCTTAAATGGTTGAACGCCAACTCAAAGGCCTTTGTTATAATTGTGATGACAAATATTTCCCGGGCCACAAGTGTAAGGAACAAAATATTTTTATGGCCATATCAGAGGATATTTTGGAAGAGGATGTTGAAACTCCCCTTGTGTTTGAGTCACCTGAAAACACTCACATAACCGCTCCCTCAGACCCTCCCGAAGTAGAACCCGTCATTTCCCTCAATGCTCTCACTAGCTTCTCCACTCCCCAAACCCTCAAGCTAATCAGTTACATCAAGCATCAGAAGGTCATCATTTTGGTTCATAGTGGAAGCACGCATAATTTTATTCATCGCCACATTGCCCATGAAACTCATTGCTATATCCATGCCGTCAATAATTTCCAAATCATGATTGCCAATGGTGGCTCCATGAAATGTGGAGGGAGTTGTGAAAATGTGTGTCTCCAAATTGGTGACTACCACCTAAAATCTCATATGTTTTCTATCGACATGGGCGGTTGTGAAATTGTGCTGGGTGCAGATTGGCTAAGGACTTTGGGTTCCATTCTCATGGATTTTAAGGAATTAAACATGCAATTCAACCAAGAGGGCCACCAATATAATTTCCAAGGAATCACTGTCGGTTCACCTGAGATCATTAGTTCCCATTGTATGGAAAAGCTACTAAAAAAATGTCATTCTGGTGTTATTTCCCAACTCCATGCCATACAAGCAACAAAGACACCCTCGGTGTCGCAAGACCTCAAGGCCATCCTTTATAAACATCAAGTGGTCTTTTCCACTCCCCAAGGATTCCTTCCTTCCTGTGGTGTTCATGATCATTCCATTCCCCTTGTCCTTGGAAGTCTTCCTCCCAATATCTTTCTGTATTGTCACCCCTTTTACCCAAAAAATGAAATTGAGAAAATGGTCCAGGAACTCCTTAATGCAGGCGTTATCCACCCTAGTACGAGCCCCTACTCTTCTCTTGTGGTCATGGTCCTGAAGAAAGAAGGTTCTTGGTGAATGTGTTCTGACTTCTGTGCCCTCAACAAACTTACCATTAAAGACAAATTTCCCATTCCTGTCATTGATGACCTCCTGGATGAATTGAGTGGCACCCAATTCTTTACTAAACTTGATCTTTGTTCAGGCTACCACCAGATACGTATGAAAGAGGTAGACAATCCCAAGACTACCTTTAGAACTCATGAGGGCCACTATGAGTTTTTCGTCATTCCCTTTGGCTTGTGTAATTCCCCCTCCACCTTCCAAATCCTCATGAATCATGTCTTCTGTCCTTTTCTCCATCATTTTTTCTTAGTTTTCTTTGATGATATCCTCATCTATATAAAAACCTGGACATACCATCTTTCTCATGTGGATCGAGTTCTCCATCTATTCTCTCAACACCAACTTTTCCCCAAATAGTCTAAATGTGCTTTTGGCGCCTCATAAGTAGAATACTTGGGTCATCTGGTTGGCAAGGATGGCATCATGGTGGATCCTAAAAAGATTGAAGCTATGCAAGACTAGCCTCACCCAAAGACTCTCAAAATATTTCATGGATTTATGGGATTAATAGGGCATTATTGAAAGTTTGTTATGAATTATGGAAAGATTGCAACACCTCTCACTGCTCTCCTAAAAAAGAACTCTTTCACTTGGACTCTAACCGCTGCTCGAGATTTTCAAACCTTGAAGATGGTCGTGTGCACCACTCCAGTCCTGGCCCTTCCTGATTTCACAAATACCTTTGTCCTGGAATGTGATGCCTCAAGGAAAGGAATTGGTGATGTCCTTATGCAAGAGGGTCGACCTTTGGCCTTTACCAACAAGCAACTATCTGAAAGAAATCTGGGAAAATCAATCTATGAAAAGGAAATGTTGGCTATTCTACATGTTGTTGATTCGTGGCACCCTTATCTATTGGGGAAATGTTTCCAAATTAAGACAGACCATCAAAGCCTCAAGTATTTTATGGAACAATGCATTTCCTCCCCGGAGCAACAAAAATGGGTGACCAAGCTCTTTGGCTATGATTATGAGATCATTTACAAGAAAGGAAAAGACAATGTGGTTGCGGATGCACTTTCCTGAAAATATGAATATGAAGGATCCCTTTTTTCTCTTTCCTTCATTGTACCAGATTGGCTCCAAGCCGTTCTCCAGGAATGGCTACAAGATCCTAAAAGTTTGCATCTAATCCAAGAATTGCAGTCCAATGCTCCAGCTTCCCCAGGGTACTCTTGGATCCATGATAAACTTCGATACAAAGGCCGTTTGTATTTAAGTAAACAATCAAATCTTAAATCCACGGTACTTTCTGAGCTTCATGCTACACCCATAGCGGGGCACTCTAGGTTCACCAAAACCTATGACAAGGTCAAACGTTCTTTTTTCTGGGATGGTATGAAACAAGAAATTTGTAATTTTGTCACTGAATGTGATGTGTGTCAATGCAGCAAGGGATAAATAGTCAAATCTCTGGGCACAGTACAACCGCTTCCGATTCCACCTGCTATTTGGAAGGATATCTCTATGGATTTTATTACCGGCTTACCCAAATCGGGAAATAAATTAGTCATCATGGTCATTGTTGATTGCCTTTCCAAGTATGCTCATTTCTGCGCTCTTCAACACCCATTTACAACATCCATGGTGGCTCAAATTTTCATGGATCAGGTCTTCAAGCTTCATGGCATGCCACACTCTATTGTTTCTGATCATGACCCAACTTTCACAAGCAATTTTTGGCAAGATATGTTCAAGCTACAAGACACCCAATTTCATCTCATCACAACTTATCAACCCCAGATTGATGGTCAAACAGAAGTTGTCAACAAGTGTTTGGAAACATATTTGAGGTGTTTTTCCTTGGAAAAACAAAATTAGTGGGCTCAATGGTTACCCCTAGTTGAATGGTGGTACAACACTTCATACCATACAGCTACACACATGACTCCTTTTGAAGCAGTATATGGACATAATCCACCTTCAGTTCTTTCATATTTACCTGCTGTCTCGAAGGTCCAAGCGGTTGACCAAACACTTATAGTTCGAGAGGCTATTCTCTATATCCTCAAAGATAATTTGGTCATGGCATATAATCGCATGAAGCAACAAGTAGATCAAGGTCGCTCTGAATGTCAATTTGTAGAAGGGGATCAGGTGTTTCTTCGGCTGCGAACTTACAAGCAAACTTCCCTCAAGGCCAAGCATTGTTAGAAGGTAGAGCCCAAATTTTATGGTCCTTATACCGTTCTCAAGCATGTGGGACAAGTAGCCTATCAGTTAGCTTTGCCCAGTCATTCGAAGCTACATCATGTTTTTCATATTTCATGCTTAAAGAAGGTGATTGGAACTAAGTGCCAAATTCAAACCAAACTTCCCAAGTTAGCCGAAGAACGATCCATTTGGCTACACCCACAAGTAATTTTGGACCAGCGTGAGCATCGTCTGCGTCAGAGAACCATCAAGGAAGTGTTCGTCTAGTGGAAAGACACAACTCCAATAGATGCCACTTGGGAACCAGCTACCATTCTGCAGCAATTTCCGCATCTCAAGCTTTGAGAACAAGGTTGTTTTTAAGGGGGAGGACATGTTAGAGTCCTAACCTGCACATAGCTAGAATAATATATTCGGATGTAATAAAGGTCAATATTAATAAGGCCTTGCAATAAAATAGAATAAGTCAAATGTAAGAAGACCTAATAGAAGCCTTCGCTTCTAGAAGGATCTTCCTCTAGATGCTTCTTTTGATATACATTTTAGTATAAATAGGAGTCGAGGGTATGAGAACCCTAGCTTGGATATTATTGTAATAGAGCTCTTCTCAACTAGAGGTTTCCCCCTCGAAGAGGCCCATGAACATTGCTTTCAGAATCAAAGTGTTATTTCTGTTGTTATTATTATATCATTTCAGTGCTATTGTGGTGATTGTTCTGGTTATACTACTGTTTTTCTGCCATTTCTAGCATTTTATTTATGTTCTGCATACTTTTTATATCTAGTATATTATAGGTGCGTCTTGAAGGGCACGTCGTGTAATTAAAAACTTGATTCAATAAATCTAAGTGGCCTAGAAAACATTGAAATGATTAGACCTTCTTAGAATAAAGTAATTAATTAAACCGTAAATTATTAATTATAAAGCCCAACAAAATTCTAAGCCTAAGTCTAAGTCTAAATTTAATTAAAGTACTAAATGAATTATGACATATTGGAGAATAATCAAACTCTAGGAAAAAGGGGAATAAAATTTAAGGGTTGGATAAAATGCACATGTGTGCATGAAAATAATAAAAATGATTTTAAAATAGAAAGAAATAAAATATGAGAGAATATGTGTACACATAGAATAGTATCTCGAGTCAAGATACCACTAAGTCTAACTAGAAGAAGACTCTGAATCCAACGCCAACTAAGATCTAGTTAGGATACACTCATTAAATGAAAATTTGGGGAACAAAGGGACAACTAAGAGCGAAAATAGGAACACATTGGAGAATGTGAGGGAAATTGGATTTTTAAATAAAATAAAAATTGTAATTACTTGTGCAACTTGGGGAGAGTGTGACAAGTGTGTGGATGAATAATCATAATTAATTTAGTCTAAGTTAATTATTTGTGCATGAGGACATGTGTGAGTGAGGAAATTTCTATAAAACAAATGGTGAAGAAGGAAAATAGGTCTCACTTATTCTTGGTAAGGTTATGCTTCCAAAATTTGTTTTGACTGAGTTTTACTTGTGAGAGTTAGCATACCAAACTTGTAGAAAGAGTGGAAGCTCTACCTTGTGAGGCAAGCCTTGGAGCTATTATTTGTTGGTTTCTTGTGTGTGGCCACATTGCTGCTAAGGGGCTAAGGGAGAAGAATAGTACCCCTAGCATTGGCTGGGAGGTACCAATGAAGTCCTTGGATTAGAAGGCATTATCAAGTAGGACGTGGCACGAGTTACAAGTTGAATATTGAGATCAAATAACATATTCCTTTTGGTTACAATATTTGATGACTTGTTGTATTTTTATTTATAATTTTTGTTGTAAATTTGAGTCCAAATGTTAATTATGATAAATTAAATATTTTTCAATGGATCAAGGTACTCATGGGAGAAATTCTTGAAAATATTAATTTCCTGTAATTACAAAATTATTTATTGAAGAGTAGATTCACATCACCATTATCTAGTTCTGGGATTTAAATTTTTATTTATGTTGATGAATACAAATCTTTTGGTGGATACTTTAAATTGTTTCTATAAAATAAAATTTTATATCAAATG
>ML781060.1:148928-159916 GCA_009831015.1 Picea engelmannii
GACTTGTTGATGATATATTGCTGATATATGTTGCTGATATGTGCTCACATCTAACTGGTTATAAATGAAAACAATGGGTAATGAATAAATGTTGAATGCTAATTGATGATTTTTTGTGCAAGAGGGAATTTTTGGGAAAAAGAGCCCCACACTCATTCACTCCCCCCCTCTAAGTGTGGTAGGTGTGTCCAACAACTTCTTCCCTTCCAGGAAGATGAAAATGCCAACGATATAGACTACTTCGGTACCTTTTTTGGTAACTTAAGAAGGACCCTGGTCTGGTGACTTTTGTGCCAACAAAATGGTTCCATTGTTGGGACCTGTGTTTTAAAAGGGACCTGTGAGAAGAATACTTCCATGGATCTACAGATCCGAGATTCAACAATGGTGGGAAAGAAATTGTAACACCTTTATATGGAAGGAAGTGGAGTTGTGAGGTAAAAGTGATAGGAATAAAAGAGATTTTGTCTTCTATTTAGAAATATCGAGTGACTATTATGAGATATTCTTGGTAAAATTCCCAGAAGAACTATTCCATTGGATAGATAGGCTCCAAGAAGCTCTAGAATTCCAGGAACACGTCAAGAGGACCTGTACTTGGGATATAGAGAAGATCACAACACTTCATCAGCTAGATCACCAGATCACATGAGCAGTCAATTTATGGGTTAATACGACTCTAGAGGGATACATCATTGAATTCACCACTGAGAATCACCAATATTTTTCATGAGTGGAAGAAAGTTTCAAGAAATGTGCACGTGATAGACTATTGAGGGAAATTCAACTGTGGATCAAATAATTCTTTATGGAGGAGGGAATGATACCTATTCCCTCGACTAAGATGGTAGCTTAAACACCTATGCTTAGGGTAGGGTTATTTTTGGGTATGATCATGACCTGAGAAGGGGAAAGGGTTATTTGACAGATGGGGGAAGATCAAGAAACAAATGCAAGAAATGAGAGAGCCTTAAGGAGAGCCACCATTTTCGAGAAGTGGTGGCATAGAAAGGTAAAGAAAGCAACAAAGCAGTATGAGGTGTTGCAGAAAGAAATCATATCATGAGGAACATATGAAAGAAAGAAAGAATAGTTGAGTAAGGAAAGAAGACAAGAAAGACTGGCCAATATAAGATTACAGTAGAGAGAAGTGCAGAGAGGAAGGAGTCCCCAGATGGGTGGATGAGAGGAAGAGTATGGAGAATCAAGGGAAGACAAAGCAAGTTTGAACCTTGCAAGAGATCAAGAAGGTTCAGCCCCAATATCATCGAGAATCAGGTAGAGAAGGCTTCTCCAAAGGAAGAAAACGAGACCCCTAAAATCAAAGAAACCTACCCAAAAGCCAGTGGAACCAGCCTCAAATCACCTGTCCCCCTAGTGTCACCTATATCCATGGTAAATTCTACATTGCCTACTTATGCTAGTTCTATTCTGTCACATCTAGTTAGTCAGAATCAATTTGTAAGTATAAATGCTGGGAGGATATTGGAATCCCCAGGTATATTGCAACCATGACTGTTAGGTTTCATTCTAATAGGAGAAATGAGACCCACAATTCCTGGAAATATGGGAGGATCGATTGCCCGATACCAATAATTCTAGGGTAAAGGGGACGATGATGTAGAAAAACATTGGTTCTTATGTGAGGCCATTTGGAGATATAGAGGGACTATCGATGCAAATAAGTTAGTATAGTTTTAGACAACCTTGAGGGGTAGTGCTCTCAAATAGTACATGAAGGATATTAAACCAGGGGTGTAAGGAAAAGCATTCACCCTTGGCCAAGTGAGTTTGAAATTCAACGTCGAATTCAAACTACCTTAGTTATAACAACAATATCTCTCCGAGTTGTGGGAGATTCAACAAAGGGAAGGAGAATCTACCTAGGAGTATAGACATAAATTTAAATATGATATTGGGAGGCTAGCGCATCCAATTCACGAAGATCGCCAAAGGGAATTGTACATCCAAGGATTACTACCTCTGACGAGAATTCCTTTAACCCAACAACGAATAGCCACATTAACATATGCCTTGGAAAAATTGATGAAGATTGAATCCATGGAAGGTTATCTAGGGAATCTGAGGATGACCAGGCCTCTAGTAGATGCAAATTTGTCGCAATTCTAGGGACAAATATCAACATTAATGGAAAATATTCAAGAATTAACCACACCATGACTAGGACAACCTCAGGTTTGGTGCAAAAGATGTTACACATAAGGGCATATGGAAAATGATTATCCGCGCATGAGGGGAATGGAACCTCCTCACAATCTGATGGGACCCTCTTCAGGACCAACGGGAGGAGTTTTGCAAGTATATGCAACTCCACCATTTCATACACTAGGGCTATAGAATACCTTCGCAGGTGCTCAAACCTCTCAAACAACTAAGTATTGTGAGATTCGTCAGACACATGGGAATGCGTCGTGGTAGTGTACTATTATGCAGAAGTATAAAACTACACCCAATACAATAAATTGTGAGTTCTACACATCTATGACCCATGCTACAAATCAATGTAGAGATATGGATGCACTTTCTAATAGATTGGACCGAATAAAATTCAGAGTAAATGAAACCCCCCAAGGACCTAGAAAAGGCCAAGGAGTTGGGGTTGGAGGAGGATTCAGAGGAGTAAGAAATGGAGGTAGAGGGAAAAGAATATGTTACAAATTCAATGAACAAGGTCACTTGTCCATAGACTACCCTCATCCAAGACAACCATGTTTCTCTCACTGCAGGAACAATCACCATGGAACTAAAGACTACCCAGAACTGATCGTGAAATGGGAATATTGGGTTCGTAAACAAGGAGATAATCTCATAAGATCCAAATTAAAAAGGGGAATTAAGGGTCAACTACCTAATATTAACATCGTTACTCATGGAGGAGTAGAAACTAGGGTAGATGCAGATGGTCAGCCCAAGATTAAGAAAGTTGTTCCCAAAGATGACAGGTATGATCCTGTGAAACAAAATTTGTTTTTCAAAACTTAAATAGAAATATTTAAGAGTATCCCCACTCTAGAGAGAATGGAGAATACCCCTAAAGTATCCTCTCAACCTAACCTTGCACAAGACCCTACCTTACCACCGACACCTAGAAATTCCACAATCCCAAGGAGACACCTTGAGCAGTCTCAAAGTGTAGTCAATCTTTGGTTTCAATTATTCTTTGATATTCTATGGGATGACCAACTTACTGAGAAGTTACGAAACACCCTGTACCTAATATTGGGAAATGAGGGAACCCCAAAAGCAATAGTAAGGACCAACCTCCTTGAGAAGAACACCCAAAGAATACAAAGAAGAAAGGTGTGAACAGGAAAATGATTTAGGTTAGAAGCCCAACTAGATGATTTTGAAATCAAAGACGTCATGCTAGATTTAGGATCATATGTCAACATCCTACCCAAAAATACCTGGGAAGATTTGGGAAAACCTCAGTTAGTATATTCTCCCATCCAGTTGAGAATGGAAAACTAGTACTACATTTTCCCAGTAGGAAGGCTGGAAAATGTGGAAATAGATGTTGTAGGAGTTAAGACCATAAATGATTTTGAGGTAATTGGAATCATGGGAGATAAAGATCCCTACTCTTCTCTACTCACAATTGAATGGGCATATGATAGCTATGCTATCATTGACCTAAAGAGGGACACCATGACATTTGAAGTAGATGGGATACAAGTAGTTTATCCCTTAGATCTAGGTTTAGGGCCTAGATATATTGAACTAGTGGACCACAATATGGAATCAGATGCTCTTGACCAATTATACACCATAATAGCAGGAACGAGACCATATTACATAAATCCTACTACGGATGGATCGGTAAGTTGGAGAAGCATATAGTTTGCTGACGAGGATTCAAAAGTAGTGTTTGACAGTTGGCAACAAGGTTCATATGAGCGATTCTCAAGGAGATGCACAAATGTCAGAGCAATGAGATGGATTGGAACTGAGGTTAGAGAAACCTCGACATATGATGGTACCTTAGAGGTACACAGTTTTCTTTCCAACATGGAAGAGAAAATAGCAACGGATCAAAGGATATTTGTTCTTGACTTAGCCTTGCAAGATACCCCCTCTAGATGGTGGGCCACCCATAAATACTTGCTTACGAAGTGGAAATATGAAAATCAAGCCATCTGATGTCGATTACAAGGTAGTGATCAACTGAAAGAAGAGATGAATATAGATCTTTAAGATGCATAACTATTCGAGGGACGATTTGACCCTAGAGTGCATATTGAACATTACTTAGAGCAGTGGAGAGTTGTGAAAGTACCTTGTTATCTATGGGTTCCATTATTTCTCCATTTGTTGGGGCCTATTCCAAAACACTAGTATATACGTAAGGAGGCCAGAAGACAACCGAACTATTGGCATACCTTAAAAGACCAATTTTTTAAGGATTTCTCCTTTACAAGTAAGTACCCTGAACTCAACATAGTCCTTCATAGGATTACAGAAGTTATTTTTACTAAAATTTTCCAAAATATATCAAGTCCAGTAGTATGTGCTGACCATGTTCATTTTCTTCAATTTAGTCTGAGCCTTTAAATTGATAAGATAGTTGTACCTTGCTGTAAATTTTAGAAAGACCTAGAAAAACCTGATGACTTAGGAGAGCTTAGAAACTTAAACATTAAATAAATGTAAGGTAGTAGAGAGATTCAAGATACTATAAATAATCACACATGTATCTCCTATAGCCATCCACTAAAGTTGTAGAAAGTTAATATAGGGAGTGCAGAGAATCCTAAGATAGCTTCTATAGGAGGCTAATGGGATGAGAAAACTATGAACGAAGTACATAACCTATTGCGGGAGTATGAGGAATTATTTCCAAAAATGTTCTAAGAACTCAAATGTATAAAAGGATCCATGGGAGAGATGAAAATTGAGTTGTAACCCGACTCAATACATGTGAGGAACATGTCATACCAACTTAATCCTAGAATAAAAGAAAAGGTCAAGAAAGAAGTGGACAAAATGCATGTGGTAGGAATTATTTTCCCAATCAAAGAAGAACAATGGATTATACCCATAGTTATTTAGAATAAGAAAGGTACATAATACATTTAGTTATGCGTGCACTACATAAGTCTAAATTTTGCATGTGTGCATGATCCGTTTCCAACACCTTTCAGTGACGAAGTGTTAGATCAAGTTGCGGGAAAATAAAATTATTCATTTACAGACGGATTCTCAGGATATCTTCAAGTCAAAATCATAGAGGAATACAAGAATAATAATACATTCATAACCGAATGGGGATCATTCACATACAATGTAATTTTCTTTGGTTTGAAGAATTCCCCTACAATTGTTTCTCATATTGTTATAGCAACATTTAGAGAATTCATCCACAAGTTTTTCGAAGTCTATATGGATGATTGGACAATGTACAACTTGTTAAAATAGCATGTCGAGCTACTACGGTTAATGTTTGATAGATGTCGTGAAATGCATATATCTATGAATCTAAGGAAGTGTTTTTTCTATGTACCTCATGGCAATCTGTTAGGCCATATGATATGAAGATAAGGTGTCTTGGTAGACTCGGCTAAAGTTGTGGTCATTCTAAACATTTCGTCACCTACAAGTGCTAAACTATTACGCTTTACATTGGGACATATAGGATATTACCGCAGGTTCATTAGAAAATACACAATTATCACCGCACCCCTCAAGAAATTTTTGAAGAAGACTGAACTATTTTGGTGGACACCATAGTGTGACAAAGCATTTGAAATTATCAAATAAAAACTAAGTATTGCACCTATATTGATATTTCCCAATTGGGAAATTTAATTCCATGTATATGTGGATGCTTCAGGCATCGCCCTGAGAGGCATTCTAGTGCAACCAGGGGAAGGGAATATGGACCACCCTATCTAATTTGCCAGTGGAAAACTTTTGCAAGATGAGCTCAACTACACAACCACTAAAAGGGAAGGTCTATCTATGATTTATGCATTACAAAAGTTTAGACACTACTTGTTAGGATTTCATTTCAAGTTTTTTACCGACCATTCTGCATTGAAGTACCTAGTCAATAAAACAGTACTTGAAGGAATAATTTGCAGGTGCCTATTGCTTTTTCAAGAGTTTTAGTTTGAAGTAATTGTCACACCAAGAAGATGCAATGTAGTTCCATATCACCTTTCTAGGTTGGAATCAGGGGAAAGTGGTGGAGCAGTGGATGATCATCTCCCATACGTGAACCTATTCTGGATTGAGGCCATACCATAGTACCTTGAAGACATTGTTATCTTCCTCATTACAGAGACCTGCCCAGAAACTTACTCCGCAACCCAAAAGAAACATATGGTGGTTCACGTAGTAGACTATCATTTGATTTCTAGACAACTTTACAAATTGGGACTCGACAATATCCTTAGGAGATGTGTCTTGAACCACAAAAGGAAAGATATCCTGTGGGAATTCCATAGTGGAGTTGTGGGAGGACATGTTGGAGGTAAAGCTATTGCACAGAAGGTACTTCAAGTTGGATTATGGTGGGATACGTTATTTAAAGATGATAAGGAGTATGTTAGATATTTTGACACCTGCCAAAGAGTAGGAAATTCATCATGTTGAGATGAATTACCCCTTCATCCAGTCAGATCACTTCATGCATTTGAGAAGTGGGTTGCTAATTTTATTGGATAGATCAACCACCCGACTAAGCACTCAAAATCTAGATACATCATTACCGCATTGATTACCTCACAATATGGGATGAAGCAGAAGAATTTCAAGACTATTCTACAAACAAAAATGCTAGATTTATCTTCGAGAACGTTATCACTCAGTTTGGATTTCCTAGAAGTTTGACTAGTGATCAAGGTAGTCACTTTATCAACAACACAATCACAATGTTGACAACATAATGCCTTATACAACACCATAAGATAAGTCCCTACCATCCAAAAGATAATGGTACAGTGGAGGCATTTAATAAAATTATGGAAAGAGGAATAACAAAATATGTTGCGCAAACATGGAAGATTGGGATGATAAAGTTCCAACAGTCTTGTGGGCTTATAGGGATACCATGAGGAAACTACATAGGTATAATCCATTTCAGTTGATTTATGGAAAAGAAACTGTTGTACCCACATAATTTATTACCCCTAGTCTCTATATAGAACATGATACACACATGACCGATGGTGAATCAATTGTGCAGAGGATTCCAGACTTGCAAGAACTTGAGGAAGCAATATTTCTAATAGATTTTCATCAGCTAGTTGAGAAGGCTAGACAAAAAATATTGGCATGATAGGCATATTAATTCCAAAATATTCTTGCAAGGGGATAATGTACTACTCTACTACAACCTATATCAGAAAAATCCAGGAAATTTGCACATGCATTGGTTGGGTCCATTCATAGTTGCAAAAAATTGACACTTTGGTGCAATGAGGCTAGCGGAATTGGATGGTATCCTTCGACTAGGATGGGTGAATGGTGCCCACCTGAAAACCTACATTTCTCATGCTTGAGCCAAAGCACAGTTTCTCCAGTCCAAAGGAACATGTACAATAGTTAGATTTTGAATTTCTTGTAATTTATTTAATTCAGTTAATAACGTTGGAGTGTGCATTGATTGTGCCACAACATAGATATTGTTTTTCAGTCTAAGCATTGATTTTTCACAAAAATGATTACTCATCCACACAGGATTGAAAGAGACACCATTAAATTAAATTAAGTCATTAAATATGATGGGGACCCCCATTGTGGTTGGAGGGAGGGAGAATATGAACTAGATTGCAACTCGTGTGCCACACGCATCATGTCTAGTCATACCCTTTATGATAGCCACCATAACCCATCATAACTTTCGATTAATCCATAAAGGTGTGATACATGCAGATTCCATTGATATCACTACCTTTCTTCTCAACCATTAAAAATTTAATCCCCTCACCTCGACCATGTCCCTATTAGTTCATTCATTAAAAGCCAAGATCACTTGATATATCTTACCTTGTTATTCATCTCGTCAGACACCTAAGCCTAAGATTGTGTTTATGGCCTAATGATGAGTGTATTTATGTGCACCTATATAGTTTTCCATTTATCTATTTATAATACCCCATGAATGTGTGGAGCGAGAATCACTATTTGTTGTTAGCTACCCTCTGATTTTGAATTTTCTGTAATCATGCATACCATGAGATATTTTCATTCCCCTATCACAAAGCCGACTCCAACTCACCTAGATTATCAGCACTTTAGAGCTAGCATGTTAAGAGAAACAAGAGGCTGGAGTTCAAATCCCAAAGAAGCAATCCCATATGATCCATATGATCTTAGGATCGATATCTTCAAGGATGTCAAGGGGAAGAAGGAGAAAGTGAAACTTTTGGACCTTGATCTAATGGACTAAGTATTGTTTCCATAGATGAACATTACCATGTTCTGGGGCTTGGTTCTGGATAAAATGGGAGGCATGTAGTTTTTCTCAAAGACAGAGTTCATCAACCTGTTCAACTCCACAATTATGCACCTCAAGGATCTACCAGTCTTTGGGACCACTGGTGCGGTTACGCGGTGCAAAATGTTTTTGATTAGTCGAGTGCATGATAGAAGCTTATGACTCGACCAAATATATCTTATTCATGTAGGCGACATCCACCATCTCACTGGATTATCTCTCGAGGGTGAGGATGTGTCCAAAGGATTTCAAGGCCTGAGCAAGCACAAGAAGAAGAAAGGATAAGTTAGCTTGTATGAGAAGTTCCACACACAGAGAGGTGGAAAACTAATGAAGATTGAACCAATCATTCTAGAAATAGTCTGGATAGCCTATGTTGTCCCTTGGTTATGGAAGGTTGTGAATATTAAGGAAAGAAACGCAAATTGAGAACTAAAGGAAGAAAAGTTGACTAAGATTGGGTCGAAGTGACCAAAAGAGCATAAAAGACGGAGCAAAGTAAGAGAAAGCAAGCCGTTGGAGGGGGAGATTGTGGAATATGGATCAGCAAGGAATATGGATCATGGATGACTCAACAAGTGGAAAATTACACGAATAGATTCTTTGTATCACCTCGCAAGAAAGAAGGAAAGATAGGCTGGCGAAGCCCTGAAAACGTGGGTCAAGTTGAGCTAGGGTTTTGGTATTTAGGGTTTTGACACCTAGGTTTTGGCCTAAGGATGTCCAAGAGTCATTGTAATGTATAGATAAATGTCTAGAGGACCTAGGATTGGGTTGTTGTTGATTGATTCGTCATTTGTGCATGTTATGAGTGAGTATTGATGTTGTGAGAGAGAAGTGTTATGGGAGAGAGAGCATTCTCATATTGTACGATCTTCAGCTGGGTGCGAAGATCAACCCTAAAGCTGGGTGCACAGGGAGGGGAGAGAGGAGAAGAGAAAGAAAGAGAGAGATATCTGCAAGCTAAGTGTAGATAGAACTGTATGCTTTCATCTAATATATTATAAAGTGCAGTTATGTGGACGTAGCCCTAGGTAGAGGGTGAACCACATATATATTTTTCTTATGTGTGATTGATCTTGTGTTCTTTTGTTCTCTGATATACTATTAATTTATTATAGTGTTAGATATAATATATACTGTGTGAAGTAGGATTAAGAAAGATAAAGACTAGATAGATCTATGTGAGAGAGTTTCCCTCGACCCACTTTGCATTTCCTCTAGTTGTAGACACCTATGTCCTGCAAACCCCTGTTGCTACTTCGGGTGAGACTACATCTACTTCACAGGTGTTTCTAAAAGGGCCAGTAGTTAGGGCTTGTTGGTGTGTAGTTAGAGATGAACAATGGGTCTGCCCTCGTGACAACAAATGGTTTAGTTTTCGGGATGCGGATATTCTTGAGGGAATGTCAATGTGGTTTCCATCGAAGACAGAGATTCAGAAGTGGATAGAATAACAAGAGAAGGACTTTGTTGAAGCTCAGAATAAGAACCCTAATATTAGTACAAAGGATTGGTTGGGAAGGTATATCTTTACTGATATACACAATATTTTCTTTGAAGGAATTCATAAGGAGCTATACGAGTGGCTAGCTAGATTAGCAGATACCCAGTTTGAGATTAGACTCAGACTTCTTGTGGTTTGGACATCATCACTGATCAAGAAGGTCAAGAGAGTTGATAATGTCATTTCAAGAGTAGTAGATCATTGGTTTGATAGTATCATTGGAGGGTATATCACTGAGTTTTCTATTGACAAAGTAGAGTCGTATAGCCAAGCACATAGATATTTCTTTAAGGGACCGAGAGGAAATTTTTTACACTTCTTGAAGTTGAAGATCAAGATTCTATTGCACAAGAAGAACATCCTAAAGATACAGTAGTGGGTCATATTGAAAAAGATAATGTTCAATAATTCAGACAGTGACATCGACACAGAGGTCAGAAACACATGTAGTGGGAGAACCTTCAGAGAAGTTCCTTTGGTGAACTTGTTCAAGCAGAATCACGAACCACCGACATAGGAAGAAGGGTTCTACGGTGGAGAAGAATAAGAGCTACTGAATGAGGAAAATTAAGAGCCCGCTAAGGCATAAGAAGGGAAGACAGAACAACCTCACCGTGAAGAGTCAAAAACTTTAGGGATTGCACAGACTATTGAAGTAAGTACTGTTACACCTCTTGTTGTTTTAACATTATTAAGTAACCAGAGTAACCTAAGTTATCAGAACACTCATAGCACTATTACAAGCGGTTCAGTGCATACTCAATCATGAACCCTAGGAATATCAATGGGAGATGAGCATGGGTGATTTTAAGAACCCCCCCTAAATTTATATGTATAATAAATGGGCGAATCCCCATGATACATAGGAAAAATTGAAGGCTATTTTATCAATAATATAAAATGTATATATAATTTTTTGGAAAATATTTTAGTCAATTATATAATCTTGTAAAATATTGGCGAATATTTCACTGAATTATAAAATCTTGTAAAATATTGGCGAATCTTTCACTGAATTAT
>ML781060.1:171215-183850 GCA_009831015.1 Picea engelmannii
CACCTTTCCAATGTGGAGGAAAAAGAAAGAGAACATGATACTCAACAACAACACAAGTTTGAAATGTTTTGACAACGTCATAATTCCACTAAACATGCTTGAAAAGTTTGATATCTTGGATGGGTAATAAAGACGAAGGACCAAGTAAATAGTAAATACCTATCAAGTCATTTGGAAACCCTATTAATTATTGACTGCCAAAGCCTTGCACGGCACCATCCGAGTTTTTTCTGCTCTGAACAGGCGGCTCCACCAGGCTAATAACTGTAACAAATTCTAGTTTCTTCTGCTCTAAACAGGCGGCTCCACCACTAGCATCTCTGACTCTTGCCCTTTTTTCCGTTCCATCGAGGGGAAATAAGAACAAAAATTCAATATATGTAAACTAGGCCTTGGGGAATTAGATATTTTCGGGATGGTCACTAGACAGTGAACTCTGTAGTTCTCATGAATGAACCAGACAAGTAACAAAGCTATGATTTTAAACTTGGGAACTGGGTAGATCCCATACAATTTATACCAGGTGTGAGGGCCAAAATGTATCTACCTAGTGCCCATACCACAAAATCTGGGCGAATTAAACCATAAACCCTGATTTTACTAAATGGTAGGGCGAAGAAGCTATCAAAAATTCCCATACTTCTAGAAATTTGGCTAATGGAAGCTTGTCCCTCCAAATTGCAGGGGAGAAATATAATTTTTTTTCCTCAATCTCTCCTAAAAACAAGGGCTAACCCTGTACACGATTTTTCCCCTAAAATAAATTACGGGCTAATGATATAAGTTTTAAAAGATCACTTTAATACAAAAAATTTGCCCAATAAAAAATTGGAAGCCCCTAAATTTCGCCCATGAGAGAAATTTCACCCCTAAAATCATCTATGGAGATGAGATGAGGTTACCCACCTTTAGTGGAGATGGATCTAAAGATCCTGATCAACATTGGTTCTTATGCGAAGCTGTATGGAGTATTAATAATGTCACTGACGAAGCTGTTAAGAGAGCTCAGTTTAGTACTACCCTAAGAGATCGCACATTGAGATGGTACATGAAGTTTGTCCAAGGAGTTGTCTAGCCGAAACTGTTGAATGAGATCAAGATTGTGTTGGTTGTAGAATTCAAGAAACCCAATTCGGAGTCACAGTGCATCACAGAGTTGAAAGAAATCAAGCAAAAGGTAGTAGAACCTATTTGGGAGTTTGATCAGAGGTTTAAGACCTTGACAAGTCATTTGATTTTTCAGATTCCCGATGAACAAAATAAAGAATGGTTCATTGTTTCCCTCTTATCACACATCAGAGTCCTTCTAATGGAACAGAAGATCGCTTCGCAAGATGAGGCGTTGGAGATCACCATGAAACTAGAATCATCTCCTATGGGAGAGTTCAGCTCAGGTATGAGTCAAATTTTGAGTCAGCTAACTAGCTTATCATTGTAGGTCGAAGATATGAATAAAGATAAGGGAAAATATAAAAGAGAATATATTTGGTGTATTAGATGCAAATTAGAAGGTCATGATAAGGAGCATTGTCCTCTATTCCTTGAGTTCATGGATTTAGAAGCCCTGATCCCTTTGAAGCAGGTTACTCTACCTTGGTGTGAGGTATGTAGAAAGATACATCACCCTAGATAATTCTATTACATGAAAAAATATGTCCAGACACCTACCAACCTTTGCTGCACATTCTGTAAATTTGTGGGGCATGATGAGAAAGATTGTAGGGATTATGACCTCTTACATGAAATATCAAGAGACACATATAGAATTCAAGGCGAAGTACAACAAGAAGGAAATACTACATAGTTTAACTCCACAGGAAGAGGAAACTTCAACCCTCATGGTGGATTCAAAATAAGATGATGAGGAGGAGGCATGGACTGAGGTCAAGGAAATATCATTTTTTATAACTGCACATAGCCAGGTCACTTGGCAAGGGATTTTCATAACCCTTGTACCACTTGCAGTTACTGCAACTCATTTGAACATGTCATAGAATATTTTCTTGTGTTGTTAGGCAAACTTCAGGAAAGACGAGGAGGGAACCAATAAGTACAACTAATATCATGAGAACCTCACGGAGTGGATCCTAGAGTCACTGTTATCACTAGAGGAGGCACTGCTACAGGAGAAGACAAGGTGACTCCTAGGAATATTATAGAAGAATCAGGAGTTAGAAGAGATGCGGAGAAGACACAGGAGTTCAATCCAAAGAAAGAGAAGCAAACATTTGATGATGCAAGAAAAGAGTTTGGAAGAGATCATGCTTCTTCATCAAAGGCACAACCTAAAGTGAGATAATGTGGAATTCCCTTGGCCTTTGATTAGTCTGCTTCACCCGACGAAGGAAAATAGGTAATCAGACTTATGGAATTCTTATGTACTTGCATTAATTTGATTAAGGATGAAAAAGCCATACAAGAATTAAAAACTTTGATCAGATAGTATGAGATAGGAAGGGTATATCCTCTACTGAATAAAGCAGTACATCAACTATCCAAAAAGAGAAGGACAAATAAGGAACTATACCTTAATGCCCAAATTGGAGATTATGATATAGATTATGTGGTACTCGACTTAAGGTCGGAGGTCAATGTTATGATGAAGCAGACCTTGGCACTGATGGGAAAACCTAAGTTGACCTATTCCCCTATCATTTTTAGGATGGAAAATCAGCAGGCAATAAGCCCCTTTGGTAGGATGGTGCATGTCCCTATGGACATCGATGAGGTAAGAACATTTTTGGACTTCGAGGTGATTGATATAGTTGATGATAGTTGTCCTTATCATGCAATGTTAGGAATTGATTGGGCTTTCAACAATTCCACTATTGTTTACTTAAAGAAAATAAGAATGGCATTTTAAGGTGATAGCCTTAGGGTCATTGCACCTCTGGATCCTGATGAAGGTCAAAGATACACAAAACCCATCAGAGAAGAAGACTGCGCATATGAGCTAGAGAATAAATATAAATTGATAGCAAGACATAAGGACTACATTAACCCTACAACAGATGGGAATTTGAGCTGGAAAAGTGACAACCCATATTCATCAGACTCAGAAGAAGCACTGGATAACTGGTAGAACAAAATGTATGAATTTTCTCCGTGGAGATGTTCCATATTGACCAAGGAAGTTCACTGGATTGGCACAGAAGTAAGTAACTTGCCCACATTTGATGGTTTAAATCACTTAGAAATATTCTTACTAGAATTTGAAGAAGTTGTACCAGTACAACAGATATTGTTGGAATTGGATGAGGCTTTGAAAGATACTCCAGCAATATGGTGGGGGACACATATAAAGAACATCACAGACTGGATACGATGTCGCACTTTGATGATAGCCCAATTTTTAGACAACATTGAAGGATGTGAAGTTAAATACACAGGTCAAAGCTGTCCCAAGGACCATGTGCGAGGTTGTGAGGAGGCCTAGAGCAGAATTCCTTAACAGTGGGTGCATAACTTCATCAATGCTCTAGACACAATGCCTATCAATTGGTATCCTCAAGTAGAACTGTGCCTCAACACTTCAGATTGGTATGGCATGACTCAAAACTTTATAGCTACATTTTCATTTGAAAGCCAATACCTTTCAGTAGATCAAGCTCTACAAGTTTTCAGACATAAATTCTTTGAGGAGGCACCTAGCCTCCCTTTGGAGAAAGAAGAGGATGAATGGACTGCACCTCTTCAAAAATTGCAAGGATGTTACAATATCAATGTCGATGAAGACGATGATCCTAGGAATGTGAACATAGAAGAAATGGAAGGAAAGAGAGATGTAGAAGGACCAGGATTCAAACTAACTTTCATTGGACAACCGTTCAAAATCAAGAAAGTTAATATTGGAACAGAGCAAGAACCTAAGTTTTCTAATGTTGGGGATTACTGGGATGATGCCACCATTGATAAGATCACATAATTACTGCATGAATATCATGACTTGTTCCCAACCAAGTGCACTGATATGAAGGGCATAAAAGGGCCCATGGGAGAGATGAATATCCCCTTGAAACTAGAGGCAAGGCCAGTTAAGCAGAGACCGTACAGATTGAATCCCAAATATAAGGAAAAAGTTAAGATTGAACTAGACCGGATGCTAGAAGAAGGAATCATAGAACCTGTGGAGGAGTCAGAATGGATTAGTCCTATGGTGGTACAACATAAGAATATAGGAGAGATTAGGATCTGTGTAGATCTTAGAAAGATGAATGATTCTTTTAGGAGGACAGGAGGTATATTCCTTTATAGATGGATTTTCAAGTTATCACCAGATCAGGATCGCCAAGGACGACCACCATAAGACCACATTTGCAACAGAATGGGGTTCCTACCAGTATACAGTGATGCCTTTTGGATTGAATAATGCACCAACCATATTTTCCAGTGTGGTGGTCGAAGAATTCAAGGAGTTTTTACTTAAATGTTTGGAAGCCTATTTTGATGATTGGACTGTTTTTAGCTTATTAAAAAATCATATTGAATGTTTAAGACTAATGTTGGATAAGTGCAGGCAATGTTAGACTGCCTTGAATATGAAAAATTGCATCTTCTTTTCACCCTTTGGAGTGTTGATGGGCCATATTGTGTGTAAGCAGGGATTGCTTGTAGATCCATCCAATATTGCCATTATTGTTGATCTACCCCCGCCTACTTCAGTTAGATAGTTGCACACTATGCTGGGACATACTGGATACTACAGGAAGTTAATTAAGGGATATGCACAAATTACAACACCTATGGAGAAGCTTCTGAATAAATATTGTCAGTTTCAATGGACAGAACAATGCCAGTAGAGCTTCGACACACTGAAACAAAAAATGGTTACTGTGCCTATTCTGGTTTTCCCAGATTGGAGAAAGGAATTTCATGTGCATTTCGATGAATCTTCTATTCCACTAGGAGCAGTGTTAGCACAACCAGGAGCAAGAGATTTTGACCACCCGTTAGGCTTTGCTAGCAGGAAGCTCTCAACAGTTGAGATAAATTACACCACCACTGAGAGAGAAGGTTTAGCCATGGTGTACGCACTACAGAAGTTTTGTCACTACTTGTTGGGAGGCCACTTTAAGATGTTCACTGATCACTCCGCATTGAAATACCTAGTCAACAAGCCAGTGTTGGGGGGAATAATATGCATATGGCTACTGTTATTTTAGGAATATGATTTTGAGATTGTGGTCAAGCCAAGGAGAATGAACAAGGGACCTAATCATTTGTCTAGGTTAGAGCATGGAGAGGAACCTACTAGTTTGGAGGATACACTACTAGATGCACATTTGTTGGCCATTAGAAATATTGATGGTCACTTCACCAAGATAGTCCATTTCCTATCAATAGGAATGACACCTAGTGAATATACAATCATCCAGAAGAAACAACTGGTAGTGCGCGCTACAGATTTTTCACTTATATCTAGACAACTATACAAGATGGGACCTGATGAGATCCTAAGGATATGCATTATGGAGGAAGAAATACCATTTATTTTAGCATAAGCACATGAAGGCATCACATGAGGACACTACACAGGGAAATCAACATCGCAAAAGGTTCTTAGAGCTGGCCTCTTGTGGCCTACTTTACATAGAGATGCAAAGGAATACTATAAAGTCTGTGATGTATGCCAAAGAGTTGGGAAGCCTTCCCAAAGAGATGATATGCCTTTAGCACCACAAATGAATTTGCAAGCATTTGAGAAATGAGTAATTGATTTATTGGGACCTATAAACCCACCAAGAAAGCGCACAGGAGCTAGATACATCATCACTGTGACAAAGTATTTGACAAGATGGGTAGAAGAAAGAGCATTTAAGGACTGTAGTGCAACCACAGCTGCGTGGTTTATATTTGAGGATATCATAACCATTTTTGGATGTCGAAAGACCCTGATGAGTGACCAAGGCATGTGTTTTATTAATAAGACTATTGAATCCTTAACTTGAGAATTTGAAGTTCATCACTAGAAGAGCACCCCTTACCACCCACAGGAGAATGGTACAGTTGAAGCTTTCAACAAGATCTTGGAGACAATGCTAATGAATATTTGCAGTGTGAATAGGGATGACTGGGATTTGAGAGTACTAGTAGTGCTATGAGCCTATATAACTACCTGCAATAAGCTAGCAATGCATACCCCTTCAAGTTGGTGTATGGCATAGAAGCAATTGTCCCTATGGAATATTTGGTTCCTAGTCTCAAAATTGCAGCATTCATAGATATGGATGACACTAGTGATGTTCGAGAGAGGCTTTTGCAGTTGGTAGAACTATAAAAATATTGATTTATTGTGGGATTCCATCAACAGTTACAGAAGGAACGAGAAAAGGCCTATCATAATAGGCACCTCAAGAAGAAAGCCTTCAAGCAAGGAGATCTAGTATTGGTATATGACATCAAGTTCATGAAGCATCCAGTGAAGTTCGAGACACATTGGCTTGGGCCATATGAGGTTTTTTACATTACAGAAGGAGGATCTACATAGTTGAAAACCTTGAATGGAGAATGGAAGGAAGGTTTGGTGAATGGGAGCCGGTTGAAATTGTACTATGACAAGTAGCTACCTCATAACTCTTAGTAAAAGCATGAGAAGAAGGGTCTAGGAACTAGGTGTAGTTGAAACTAGGTACTAGACATAGAAAAGTAGTTTGCACACAGTGGGGAGGGACAAAGCACGAAGCCCAGACTGCCCCACACAGTCTGAAGTCGAAGTAAAGCAGTAGGTCCAGACATAAAGTGCCTTAGAATGAGTCACATGTAAGTTTTGGGGGCCTATTGGACCTTGGTTATGGAAGGTCGTGAATATTAAGGAAATAAGCGCAAAGTGTGAACTACGCAGAAGATGAGTTGACTAAGATTGGGTCAAAGTGACCAAAAGAGTAGAAAAGGCAGAGCGAAGTAAGAGAAAGCAAGCCATTGGACGGGGAGATCGAGGAAGACAGATCATCAAGAAATATGGATCATGGATGACTTAACAAGTGGAAACATCTACCAATAGATGATTTGGAGAACCTCACAAGAAAGAAGGAAAGATAGACTGGAGAAGCCCTAAAAACATAGGTCAAGTTGACCTAGGGTTTTGGTATTTAGGGTTTTGACACCTAGGTTTTGGCCTAAGTATGTATGAGAGTCATTGTAATGTATAAATAAAGGTCTATAAGACTTGGGATCGAGTTGTTGTTGATTGATTCATCATTCATGCATGTTATGAGTGAGTATTGCTACTGTGAGAGAGAAGTGATGTGGGAGAGAGAGCATTCTCGTATTGTATGATCTTCAGCTAGGTGTGAAGATCAACCCTATAGTTGGGTGTGTAGGGAGGGGAGAGAGGAGAAGAGAAAGAAAGAGAGAGAGATATGAAATCTAAGTGAAGATATAATCATATGATTTCATCTAATATATTATAAAGTGTAGTTCTGTGGATGTATCCTTAGGGAGAGGGTGAACCACATGTATCTTGTTGCTGTGTGTGATTGATGTTGTGTTCTTTTGTTCTTTGATATACTTTTAATTCATTATAGTGTTAGATCTAATATATAATGTGCGAAGTAGGCTTAAGAAAGATAAAGAATAGCTATATCTGTGTGAGAATGTTGCCTTTGACCCACTTTGCATTTCCTCTGGTTGTAGACACCTGTGTCCTGCAACCCCCTATTGCTACTTCGGGTGAGATTGCATATTCTTCGCAGGTGTTGCCGAAAGGGCCAGTAGTTAGGGCTTGTTGGTGCATTGTTAGAGATGAACCCTGGGTCTACCCCTATGCCAACAACTTGTTATGTAATTGCGAGCAAGGTCATGTGTTCCTACTACAAGAGAGAAAGCACCTTAGACGCTCTTTCAGTATAAGATTTCTACGCAAATGGAGTTGTATTCAATTGGTGAAGCTACCTACTAGAGGAAATCTTGGTATCTTGTGAGGACGCTCAGGAGAAAGGAAAAACTTTCACATATGGATACCTACTAGTAGCATTTGCAATATGGAAATGGAAGCCACCCATGGGAAGACAATTAGCTCCAATGGACAAAGGTCACTTTGAAAAAATGTTTAATCTATGGCGTGCAAGGCTGAATTAGGAGAACATGGAGTTCAACAATTCCACCTTTGAAAAATCGTAAACTCATTTATTCAACACAACTCAGTGGTGGCACATACCATAGGAGTTGTTGAACCTAGATACCCGAAACATAATCGTTGGCCTGAATCGCCACAATACCCTTGTCTGGTCGAGGCATGTGAAGTCTGAGGACTTCCATATGAGTTTTTTACCCTTCTACCTTGATGAGGAAGAATTTAATAAGGAGGTCATGTCATGGCTAGGTTTTAAGCGCAACCCATAAAATTCTAGCATGCATTATCTCTTGCCAACAAACCTCCTCAAGAAAAAGGGGTAGGAATAAGGAGTCGATCTGAGTTCTGGCCTAGAAGAAAAGAAGAATAAGGTACATATGCTGATGAAATAATAAGAATAAGAGGATGTGGAATATTTGGAGTGAAGGAAAAGGATGTTTCTTATGTTTTTGCAGCTCCCAAACCAAGCCGTTCTATCAGGAAAATATGTCAATGTCATCCTAGCCGTTGCTTTCATAGGGGATCACTGAATCAAGAAACCAAAAACATGTATATATCCTGTGAAGATCTTGAATCCAAAATATATATCCTCGGCTATAACTCTTAGTAGAAAAACCTCTATATCTTCCCAGACTGTGATTAACATCACAAATGATCCTGATCTAGACACCACTTCCTCCACAACCATCATCACTGAGAAATCTCCATCTCCACCACAAGCCCCATTGCCACCACCACTGTAAGACACCACCATCTCATCCCAAGCCACTTCTCTTGAGACCATGTAGCTAGATCTCCCTGACCTGCCTGATAATGTACTAGAACATACTGAAGCCCCGAGCCTGTCAACCACTCCATTAATGCCTAATTTGGGCACTTTTCCATCGACAGAAATTAAGAGACAAGAAATTCCACCACTTGCTACAATAACACAATTCCCAGGCACCCAAAGTCCTCTCTCAACAGTCAATGTTGAGACTCCCATCAACAGAAGCAAAACTCCATAAGTTTCGTTACAAACAACGACAAGAGTATAGCTAATTTAGAGAGAACCTCAAACCACATTGGGGTAGAGAACAACATAATTTAAAGAACAAATGGAGCTATTATTCTAGAACCCACAGTGTTGTGTGGAACTATTGCATCTTTTTTTGGCCAAGACAAATGTTTTCCCTCTACTTCCAGCGGCTCTGGAGGATAGACATGCACATCAACTGTAAGGTCCATCCTCTAGAAAAGAATAGGTGGAGACACCCTATGAACATTTGATCGCCAGTGGAATACCACTACAAGTCCAGGTGCCCCTAGATATCACTCCTTCATCGAGTGAACTTGCTTAGTTTCCAACATCATAGCTAGTAGGAATAATCAGAGCCTCGACTGAGCAATTGGAGCAGAGGATCCAACTAGCCAAATAAGAAGCCAAATTTTGGAAACAAGAAGGACTCCTTGCACAAGAACAACAAACACAGGAGGAATACTCAAATATTCATGCAGAACATAAGGTAGAAAAGGTAAAGGAAAACATCACAGAGGCTTGGAAAATGGTCAGAAAGACAACGCCTCAGCTGCTAGAGTCCAACACAACATGTGAGCCTATGGAGCAGATCAAATTAATTCAGGTAGCCTGGTCAGAAATGGTAGAAAGAGAATAAAATATTGAAGAAAAGTTGTGAGACCATAAGAGAGAAGTCAAACTGCAACCCAGGAAGCTACAAGAGAAAATGGAGAAAATTGTTTTGGAATGAAACAACACAAGAGAAACCTTGCATAAAAGGACTGCAAAATGCACAAAAATCTTCAGAGAGGTTAGAGATTGGACGAGAATCATTTCAAGGTGCAATCAAACACTGGAGGACTTGCGCATGAATATATAATCACTTAATTAAGAAGAAACCAACACCCTGGATCCGATGGAACAACAAGAGAAATTTGACAAAATCCAATAGGCAGACAATGATCTCAATGCACTATATGAAGCTCAAACTATGGCTAAGAAGGAACTATGAGATTTTTGACCTATAGTCCAGACAACATATCTACAGATGCATCAAGTGTATCCCATAGCTAACTCAGAATGGAACTCTTTTGTTGCGTCCAAGACAAAAGAGTGCATCATAGATGCCACTCAACAGTTTTTTGTTGAAGCTTCACTACTTTCCAGAAAGTGGCAGGACAAAGTGGAAAAATTTCAAGAAGTCAGGAAGAGATCCCTAGAACTCATACTTGAGTTGGTCCCTTCGTTTGAATAAAATAAATCATAAACAATCCAAGAAGGAAATGGAAGCAACTTGGAACTAAAAGGAAAAAAAGAACAATGAGCCAACCGAGAGACCATAGAAGAACTGAAGACTTGACTCAGGGCGAGTCAAGGATTGTGGTCAGAGCCCGTTGAGCCCTTCTTTTTGATGAGTAGAAGTTGTGCAAATCATTTTGCAGCTTCATTTTGGTAAACAAAAGTTGTGAAATATGTTGAGGAGCTTGACAACGGACTAATGAAAGAAACAAAAAATAGTTGGAAGGACAACGCAACATCAGGTTTGAGGAAAGAAGTTTCAACAATATCAAGAAGAAGAAATAACTCTCGGGTTATCAACCAACAAACTCAGAATCAAATTATATATATGAGACTAGTATTATTGTAAAAGGTTGTTGTTGTTGTTGTTGTTGTTGGGATAGAGTGTTGTTAGTATTGTTGGTCTAGCAAGAGTAACTATTGTAATGGTCTACACTGTTAGCATAACTAAGTTTTGGAGAACTGGGTAAGAACTAGACTATGAATGTATCATAGTTTTGTATTAGTCTAGATGTAAAGGAGAAAGATACTGTAACATTTCTCATATATGATGAGGAGAATCCTCTAACTACTTGTGTATGAGCATCAAGCTGTGAGAAGAACCTAATATGTTAATATAATTGGAGGCCCAAATTTTGAATATATCTTGTGTATTTAGTCTTATGAATGTATTGAATGTTGCTATGTATTATCTTTTATGTCTGATATACGTTAATTGATTCATTATTAATGGAGATGCAACTTGGTTTCTTTATTCCTAGTTAGGAATTGTTCATAACTGCTACAGGCTTAGTCTATCTTGCACAAGACTAATATGAATATTGATAACTCAGAGGTTTGTCTAAGTATTCTCCTTACCCTTCCCTCTCTTTCTTGTCTCGGTTGCACTTCAGGTGAGACTTCTTCCCTTCTGGAAAGATGAAAATGCCAACGCTCTAGACTACTTTGGTACCTTTTGTTGTTAACTTAAGAAGGAACCTAGTTTGATGACTTTTGCACCAACACATACTAACATAGACTCCAATAGGGATGTTATACTCCCTATGAGGTATAAAATAATACCATAGACTAGTAGCATTCATATCATCTCAAACTCCAAAACTCGAAACCTGTTTCTTCTTTTTACCAGACCTTCAACCGAAGGAAAAACCAACTGAAACCCAAATTGCAAATATGTCCTCTTTCTGCAAATTGAAAGTTGTATTGGGAACCAACTAATGCTACAAACAGAAAGACCGAAATCTGAAAGAAAATAATGATTTTGACAACCTATTTATATACACTGACCCTACTCTAATTTTATGAAAGAACTATTGAATTCAAGTAATGAAAAACTTCCACTGTAGCCAATCAAGAAGATGCTCAAGTAATTGGAATTCCAGATCATGCTTGAACAAAATTAAAAGTGAAGAATGTAATGGCGACTGAAGATAAGTTTGGTATTCACAATGAAAACATAACTGGGAGTTTAAGATGAAAAAATCCTCCATATAATCAACTATAGGATCATAAAAAATGAACTTTGTTTGTTGATCCTCGAGATATTTTGTGGTTTGATTTTCAAGAGAAAATTGTTGGTGTATTCTCTCTATGTCAAACCATTGCTTCAACTGTGAATTGTTAAACTCAGTTTCAAAAAAAAAAAAATCCTCATTCTTCACAACTAAGGGCATGTTACACATTATTTTCGTCAGCTCTATGATCGTTAATGATGTAAACATATCTATTGCCTTTAGAGGGGTCACAGTGGCTTGAGTTCCTGAAGAGAGAAGGAAGAAGAACTTTTCCTGAGAAAAGAAGTTGATTTTTCCTATGTAAAAACCTTATAAACAGGTATGTTCGCAGGTTGCTATATAGGCAGGGTGCGAGAAGATCAATTCTCGCAGGTTGCACTATAGCCAGGGTGCGAATAGTTCGCAGGTTGCTATATAGCTAGGGTGCGAACATTCCAGCACGTGGGAAAAACGTACGGTTTCTCGAATTTTCTAGAAGAAGAAGCTTCTTGGGTGAGGTGGCATCCAAATGGTTTGGATCTTACTCGCTTTCATGATTTAGTGGGATCATCCTAACCTCCTCACCTTATCCTCTTCGACTTATAAAAGGAGAGGAGCTCTCATGGAGAAGAGGTTCTTGGTTGTGGTTCTTTGGCTTGGAATTATTGGCTTGGTTGGAGTGGCTTTGAGATTTGCTTTGTCAAGACAGATTGTGAGTAGCTATCAGATCTATGGTCTCAGAATTCTTGGAGTCAAAGTGTGTGGGGAACGAAGG
>ML781060.1:195493-212403 GCA_009831015.1 Picea engelmannii
AACTTGCAAACAATCAAGTCTTCAAAACCAGTGCTCTGATACCAACTTGATCTAAAAATGAAGAAGACTTGAAAAACTTGAATAATTATTGCAAGTGAAATGTCATGTGTTTAAAGCAAATGGATTAGTTTTCAACACATAAATTAAGGATTACTTATGCAAAATACACATAGACAACAACATAAATATTGAACATAAACACATATGCACAACAATTGATAAAGGAGTTCACCCCTCTTCTGGGCTACATCTCCTGGTCCATCTTCCAATGGATCATTATTATTAATTTCTCAAAACGTGCTCAAAAACATGTCTTACAATGCTCAAACTGACAAACCGACTGCTCCAATGGCTTCCCAACGTCCCAAAACCCCTGTCTGGGCTCTTTTGGCACCTCAATCGGTCGCAAAATGAAGAAGTTAGGCCTCCTGGAAGTCTCCCTCTTCAAGCTTGTTGTCTCTGGTTCTACAATTCGCACCCCCCTTGAGTGAACCTGGCTCACACGATATTTTAAGCCCAAAAACCCAGCACCAGGCGCAACCGCACCAACGGTGCAAACCGTAGGACGGTTAAGGCGCCTCCAGCCCCTAACCACCTCGACACCTGGGCATATGACCATGTGACCTCGCGCGTTGGAAAATGGTGGTTATACCTGTTATAACCGTGCAACTTCTGGTTTGGGGTCACATGTGGTTTCAAACCCGCGCCAACATTTAACACATGGTTATATGAAACCACGGGTCTTGGTTTCAAACCCCGCGCCAATCATTTAACACACGGTTATATATATATACAATGAAATACATTGTAATACAATGCAATACAATGCAATGCAATGCACGTGCGCCAAACGGTCGGGCCATAATATATATGTTGGGTCATATGTAATACAAAACGTCCACGGGTCGGGGCTAAGCCCCGGCCCGACCCCCCTTTTCATCCAAACATTAATCAACATTAAATATATATGTGTTGGTATAGTAATCAAGGAACAAAGGGCGGTACTTTGGTTAGCGGAGAGTTATGAAGTCTTTACATAAAGGGGAGGTCCAGGGGTCGAACCCCACGGGCCTCAACACATTTTTATATAACCAAATAGCCAGTCAACGAGCGACACGTGGCGCCAAGGGATTGGGCCATGTATCCTCACACCATTGACCACCAATGACACGTGTCATCCACTGATTCGTCAACCATCGACCAATGAGAGTGTGCCATGTCACCCACCTGACACATCATCGCATGGATGGTACAGCCCTGCCATGTCACCATACGGACTGTACGGACAGGTACAGTCAGCATCCAAAAATTTTGCCTGTTTGGCTTGGCGAACAGATCGTGATATCTTCTCCATACGGACTCCGTTTGAGAAAGTAAATATACCGCCGGAATCAGGAAGACGAGACAGACACAATGGCACTGTTTTCGTCGCATTCAGAGCACTTTGAAAATTGAGCAAAATTTGATCCCCTGATCACCTCTTGCATTGGTTTGAATCTCAAATGGCTGATGTAGATATGGAATTTCCAGAAATGGTGCGGTTCTTGTTTTCTCCTTCAATGTCTTGAAGGATTTTGTTCCTTTCCTCCCCATTGAAATACGTCTTTAACACTCGTTAATGCATGCAATTTGTTTTCTATGTATGAGAAATTAGCAATGAATTTCCTCTAGTATTGTACTACTCCTAAGAATCTCCTGACTTCGGTGGTAGTAGTTGGCTTGGGCCATTTGACAATTACTTATACTTTTGCATGATCTATTTTTAGCTGACCATTCCCTACAATGTCACCCAAATATAATAGATAAGTTTTGTCAAATTCACACTTAGACATTTTGACATACAACTTCTCTTTCTACAAAAGTTTAAAAAATTTCTTGACATGCATTAGATGATCTTCCCATGTTAAACTAAATATCAATATATTGTCTAAATAGATAGTAATAAAATCATTTATATAGGGTCTTAACACATCATTCATCACTCTCATGAATTTTTCTAGTGCGTTACATAACCCAAATGGCATAACCAACCATTCAAACAAGAATTGCTTGGTCTTGAAAGAAGTTTTCCATATGTCACTTTCTGCAATTTTGATCTGATGGTAACCACTTCGCAAGTCCAACTTAGTGAAATACACATAATTATTTAGTTGATATAATAGATCATCTTGTTGGATTTTCGATGAGCTATGGCTCATGTATTCTCTTTAAATTTTGTGTTTAACTATTAATTGAACCATAACTACTGCAACAAGACAAGATCACAAGAATAATAACCATGCACAAGAACACAAGAACTATCATGGAAAACCCTTCTCAACAAGGTAAGAAAACCCAACCAATCATTTTCTATATTCCTCAAGAGAAATACATCCCATACCATCACCAAACCTAGCACACAAGAGCATGTTGTAATTCCCATAATTTCAGACCACAACTTCGAAAATCATGAGATGACACAATGACAAGTGTGTTTCCTCAATGGGGATTCACCTTTATTTATAGAAGACTTGTCACATAAAATGATGTGTCTATTAGCACAATAGGGACGACCTCAATGAATCAAAATATATTTAATAATTACCATATTAATTATCTTTTACATTAAGGTGGGGCCGACCTGTACCCTTTACATTACAATTAGGGTTACAAGTAAGTCTGACTCTTGAAAAATATAGCAAGGGATCTCATAAACCCACTAGTGTTCAACCACTAGGGGAAAATCCATAGAGATGTTCATATCTCTATCTCACTATGTCTCACAGGAGAACCACACTCACTAGTGCTCATCCACTAGGATCACGTTTACTTGTGCTCATCCATAGGCATGTAAAAAAAAATAGATCTTCTTTCCCACTGCATTACAAAGGAGAGTCATCTGGAGTTCATCATCTCAACTCTCTTCTTAAAGGAGGCTAATACATCAGTTTCATATCTGTCTCATAACAATGCACCCAACTCATGGGAATTTACATGTCCACCTTGTGCTTAGCCATAGGCACGTCCAACTCAACAGATCTCCTTTATCATTGCGTTACACAAGAGAATCATCTGGAGTTATTCTCAACTCTCTGTAAGGAGGAGGCCATCACTACATTCCATTTCTATCTCATATAGGAACCACACACCCATCTCATGTGCTCTCTCTTAGATCTGTGTCCTAGAGGATGTCTCACGCATCTGTAATCATCAACACTCCCTCTTAGCTAGGGAGGCATTCTCCACCAGGCCAAGTCACTCATGGAAGTACTCAAACTTTGTCCTGGCTGTAATCATAAACACTCCATATCAACTAGGGAGGTAATCTCTCACCAAGCTAGTTTCTCACAGAAGTATTCAAACTTCGTATTGGCAAGTGGTTTGGTGAAGATATCTGCAATCTTCTCATGTGTAGGAGGGTACTGGACGGGTACTACTTTCCTCTGCAACATGTCTCTGATATAATGACATTTTATCTCAATGTGTTTTGATCTATCATGAAACATAGGGTTCTCATAGAGCTTCACATAGCTCTGGTTATCACAAGTAATAATAGGATCCACCTCATGATAATATAAATCTGTCAGGAGACACACTACTTCATAGACTTCCACACTCAATGCTATATACTCTGGTTCTATGATACTCAAGGTCACATAGCTTTGTTTCCTATTTCACCAAGAAACCATGTCCAACTCCAAGGTAAATCAACAACCAGATGTGCTCTTTTAGTCCATTGTACTCTATGCTCAATCTGTATCGGCATATCCCTAAAAAATGAAGTTCGCACTGGAGGCATATATCAGGCCATATCCAACTGTGCCTCTTATATATCTTAATACATGCTTTATTGTTATCCAGTGAGTCTGTCTCAACTAACTCATGAATTGACTAAGCACATTTGTTGCATAGCATATATCAGGCATGTTGTTAACCAGATACATCAATGATCCAATCAACTATCAGTACACATGTGGATCAATCTCGTTGAATCATCATCATTTATTTATTTTCGTCAAATCCATCACCATTGGTGTAGACATGGATTTTCATTCTATCATACTGAACTTCTTTAATATCCCTATTATTACTGAAATTTCGTCTGAAAATGGTTACAGGAATCCAACATCTCCAAACACCTATTGGTTCATTCATAGCCCCAAAAATTCATTTCCAAAGGGCACAAACTATACAACTAGTTAAAAAATTAACATGTGCAGAAGCACTACAGGAAGTGTGCGCACATGCGCATATTAGAAATCTTAGGAAAGCGTACATGCGCCCGATGCACAACTGTGTACATAAAAATCCGTGCACACCTGAGAATGATGCATCTATGGTTCTTGTTGGCCCCTCACCCACTTCTTGTTCATCTCCCAAGTCGATTTGACCCTAAAATCTGAGCTGAGTCTGAGTGGGGGGTTGGTCAAAGACCTAGGGTGCCCTAAAGGGCCCCTTGTTCACACTAAAGACCGGTTGGATAATGCCTCAAATATTTGCTATAAAAAGAGGCTATGGGTCCACTATGAATTCAAGAATCTCATTGTATTGTTATGTTTCCTTTATTCTCCTACAAGGAACCTCTTTCCTTCTTGGAGCATACTCACATCATCTCATTAAGCTATTAACCTCACCTCTTGAGGGAATAATCTTGGATTTCTTCACCATTCCCCTTCTCATTAAGCTATTCACCTCACCTCTTGAGGGAATAATCTTGGATTTCTTCACCATTCCCCTTATAGTTTTCTATTTGTAAGAAGAGATTTCACATAGGCAACTCAAGAGCCCTCCCTTGGAAGAAGAGGGGATCCATAAGTCCGCCTTTTTCTTTGGTGTTTTCCCACTAATATAAATTCTCCATTGGTGGCATGAATATTGGTCAATTGTTTGATTAATTTTGGTTTTAATTTCCTTATGCATTGTAGTTTTGTTTCTTTAGTTGTTATTAGCTCAGTTGTTTATTTATTTCTTGTGATTGATGTGTCTAAATCTTGCACTAACTTATGTCCTATTTAGTTGACACAACTGGACATGCAAGTGTCCCTCTTTTGCTCATTCAAGTGGCGAAAAGGATAAAATAGATTGGTGACCATACTAGGGAATGGTATCAATTTCCTCCTTATTTGGGTTGTTTGAGCACTTCCTTCTGACTTATTTACCTTATAGGGATCATAACTGGCCCAGTCCTACCTAGAAAGAGCTGAATTCAGAGCTAGAAGAGGAGAATTTTGTTTAAATTTTCTTCCCAGGTGCGTATCAGAACGTACATGGGTTTTTCATCCCACAGACATGTCTTCCAAGAATGTGCACCAACAACACTATGTTTTCCAATCCATTTTACACACAGCGCGCCAATAGGTCCTTGTTTCTCTGCGCATTGGCACCACATGTGCCTCTGTCTAAACTAAGGCCCACGCACCTGTCCAGAAAATACAACATTGTAAGAGTTTTTTGTGATATTTGGAAGGCCCCTAGACTTCTAAATATTGATTCTATACAATTTGTAAATGCATCACACTTAGATTCCCTCTCCACATGAAGGGTTAGTCAAAACATAGGCACTTAGGGGCTTTAAAAAGAACCATATTTCTCCTCTTTTGCTTTCATTTTGCCACATTGATGGCTTGTTTTGATTGTAAAAGTTAAGTTAAGATCATTTTCTATGAAATATATAAACACTTTCATTGGGACCAGAAATCAAACTTCAATCATTGAGTATGCTCTTCTCTCGAACCATAGAATGATCTTGAGAATCAAAAAAATGATTGAGGGAAGATTTCATATCCCTCAAAAACAAAATCTTTCAGAAAGGACAAAGCCCCCCTAGGGCCCCTCTTAGTTTCTTTTTTCAAACATATTAAATTTGTAAGGGCCCATACATGCCCACATGTTGCAAAGATAGGATAGTTTTGAAGCTAATTGCTTAGTTTACTTCACTAGGGGAGTTTAAAGATTATTGTAATGGGCCCATACATGCCCACATGCTTTCAATATAGGATAGTCTTTTGAAGCTTTCTTAGATTAAATCACATTAGGGAGTTTAAAGGATTAAGTAAGGACCCATATGTCCACATGCTAGTTCTTTAGGGACTTTAAAATTCCGCAAGGTCATACCAATGACATCTAGTAATATAGGTAATCAAGACTTGTAAGGACCACATGAAGTCCACATGTTGCAAGGTGACACCTAACTTATTAAAAATTTGGCACATTTCATCACTTGCTCACACACAAAGTCACTACTCACTCACATAATTTCATCTGGAATTGTGGAGGTTGAAGTAGGTTTCCCCCAAAGGGATTCTGAAATGTTCCACTATTTCTTGAAGGAATTATCGACTCCCACTTAATTCAAACAAGATTGGTTCACACCCCCAATATCTCAAACAACCACATCTAAAATTTTCTAAACACTCACTAAGTTTTCCTCGACAGGAGGTGCCATAAGAAATTTTTAGTCTAGGTAGGATCTCGGGGATAGGCATCCAAATAACTCCCCATTATCCGGTTCTCACATCTTCCAAACATTAGAAGTTGACAAATAGGGAACTTTAAAATCCACCAAGTCAAGTGTTCCTACACCATAAGGCAGGGAGATACCCGTGAAGGGTTGAAGGTTGAGGTCCAGTTGTTTTTTGCATCCCCCCTTGAGGCACCCGCCTCTTGGAAGGGATCTATCCCGTGACCCATTTCTGAGGCCAAAAATCTAAATGCCGCACTTTGACCGAGGTACCTAGTGGCCAAATTTTAGGATATCTACCTAGGTGAAAATTGTGGGCTGCAATTGCACCCTAATTAGATTTTGTGTAGCTATTGGGAAATATCTCTAGCTCTTTTGGGATATGCACCCTCTACCCCTCATTATAACTGATTGTTTCATCCTTCACTAGTTCATCTTCTGGTGGCTTTAGACCCCACTGTTGAGTTCTATTGAAAGGTCCAGTGCTATTTTGAGAGGAAGGATGTTACGTCTTTTTAGGACATGAGCATTTGTTTTCTTTGTTCTCCCACATGGAAAAAATGCACCTACCCACATATATTCTTGATCAAAAAACGAAGGTATTACTGATAAATTGCAAGTTAGTGTAATGTATTTTTTGCATCGGATCGTTAAGAATGAGAAATACATAAACTTATTATCTTGTTTGCGGAATATCAAATATGACTTTTACTTGATGCTTATTAATGAATAAAGAGATCATCCATTAATATCCATGCTTCAAATTAAGTGAATAGGAAATAAAAATAGAAATAGAAATAGAGACAAGAGGTTGATAACAGAGTTCACCAATCGTTGGCTACGTCTCCGGGCCCGCTTCCAAGTGGATGACCTCTTTATTGCTCTTTAAAATGCTCAAAGTTCTCTTACATAGGCTCTTTGTTGTTACATAATGTGCTTCATATATGCTGTGAAAGACCTCCTTGCTCAAATTCAAGCATGCTCCATCAAATTCCTCTAAAAAACATGGCAAAAATGCCCCTCAAAACATGAGAAAAGGCCAAAATTTACAAACTGCCCCTTCAAAACCCTGCATCAAAAAGTCTCCTCAATGATTCAAAAAGCCTTATTTTTATAGTTTTCAATCTCATATGAGGAATTTCAACTTCCCCTGAAAATATGGCCTCTTTCTGGGATTAAATCCCCCTCCAAATGGCCAAGATATGCTAAAAAAACCAATTTTGGTCCAAAAATCAAGCAAAAATCCACTCTGTATAGTTTAAAAACCACTTTTAATTAAAAATACATAGAGTAGCCCCCTTGGGCTATGCGCGCACCCTTTAGTTCGGTCATATGGTGACCATATGGCCAAGCACTGGCCCTTGGATAGGCTCCAGCCCCTGGTCGTAGGCACTTCCATTTGACCAACGGGTTATGGATATACTTCTGTGCACTTTCATGAGTGGATAAGCCCCTAGATTTTGGGGCGGATACATAGAATCATGCCCCAAAATGTGCCCAATGGATTGTTATATATAGTGGCCCCATGCCCTCGGTTATGTGTCATGTCACGCAACCACGGGTTTTGTGCCCTACCAAACTTTACAACATATATATATTTAAATACATTGCATATAATAAGACTCATGTGTGGCGCATTGGTGTTTGGTTGTTTCCCATTGGACTATGGTGTGCGGTCATGGGTTCAAAACCCATGGACCCCCAAACATGTTTAAAACTTTCCATTTGACCCTGACTGGGTGCCATGTGGCTTCCCATGTCTGGGCCACGTGGCACCACCTCACTGGACCAATTTTTTCCATGTGTCAAATTGTGATTGGATCTGCCATCCACATCTGTCGAGTCAATTTATGCCACTTTTCACACTGTCATTGGTCCAAGTCTACATCATGAGGTGTCATTGGTGATGTCATGCTATCATCATGATGACGTCAGCATTGAATTTTTTCCAGTTTGACCTTTGACTTTTTAGTTGTTTGACCATACGATCAGAATGTGATAACTCTCACATATGGAGCCCATTTCAAAAAGTAAATATATTGTCGGAATCAACACGACGATATAGTCGCAATGGAATGGGTTTCATTCCATTCCAAGAACTTATATTTTTGAGCATTTTCTGAGCTTAGGGAGCCTCCTGGATCATTCCTCCCCACTTTGGAAGCTTTTGGACCACCAAAAGTCTGCTTTTACTCAAGTAAGAAGTGAGAGTACTACCTCCCCACTTGTCCTGTATCATCCATCCTTTCTGCTAGGACAATGATCACCTGACTAATCACAACAAACATGAAAATTGAGATAGCATTATTTATCAAAGTAATCATTTCATTTATCACACAACCATTTAGATTCTTTGTCACATTTTGCAACCATACACCACTGAACAACAAAAAACTAAACAATAACACTGAGTATGGGAATGAAAATGACAAAACATGATTCCCCTTTTGAACAGGAACAATAATCAAGTTATGCAGTTGAACCTTATGTTGTACCTCCAGTGACACTTCATGATTATGCGAATCATATTGAACCATCTCATGTTTAGCATCACTAAATTCATGTTTTGTTACAGACATAAGTGTTAAACTTTTGCTTGCATTTACCATTCTTTTTAACTATCCTGTAGCTGCAAAAGATCTGTCAGTTTTCATGTGATGAGCACGAGCAATGTACTCTTTCCCATCTTTCTTGAAGAAATATTTGTTTTCCTCCTTGTAGAATATAACTTTCCTATCATAAAGGTATGGGATTCCCAGTACAATTCCACATATGTCCAGTGGCACTATATCAATCTCTACTTCATCATGATACTTAGAAGTGATTGCAAACTTTATTTTACATTGCTTGGTTACTTGCAAATTGTTATCACTGCATATCCATCCCAATGGATATGGTTTAGGATGTGACTTAGTTTCAAGTCCCAAGTTATTTACAACATCTTCACTGATTGGATTGTCTTTTCATCCACTGTCTACAAGAGTATCAATTTTAACATTATGTGTTATAACCCTTATGTGGAAAAGTTCACTCCTTTTACACTCATCATTTACATCAACTGATCTAGAAGAGCTAGTACTTGCAAAAAAATTTATACCTCGGATTCCCATAGATACAACATGTGTCTCATCATCGGAATATGATCCAAGATCCACTTGAACTGTCACAACTATGGTATTATTCCTTCCGTGGTTGGCATACTTCTTTGGCTTCATGTCAAGATGCAAGACCCAACAACAATCTTCATCATGGCCTATTTTCTTGCAATGCTTGCAAGTAGGCTTCTCCTTTCTTGCTGTGGCTGTCTTCTTCTCTTTATCTTTCCCTGCATCCTTTCTTTGACAAGTATTTGTAGAAACACTATCACTAACATTCCCTTTTCTTGATTCAATGTGAATGGATTGTACACATACTTCATCAAAGTTAGAAGGATTTAGCATAAGAATAGTGTGCTTGAGATAAGAATGTAAACCGCCAATATACTTTAGGAGTGTCTCTTGTGTATATAAAGGAATACCCAAATTTAATGCTTTCTTACAAAATATCTGAGTATATTCTTGTACAGTTGACCTTTTGATTGCCTTAAACATTGCCAATTCATCATTTCTTGTTGCATGTAAGCTAAAGGGTAAAACTATTGTTTTAATGCAATAACAAAATCATTACAAGAAGAGATTATTTTACCACTTTTCTTAAGATCATCTCTAGTTCTTCTTTCCCACCATATGAGAGTTGTGCCTCCCATTTTGAGACTTGCTAGTTGGATCTTAGTTTCATTATCAACAATATTTTGTATCATGCAATAGACTTCTAACTGTCTCACCCAATTATCTATCTTTTCTGCATCTAATTCACCATCATAAGTGGGCAATTGAAACTTTACATCTAGCTTTAATAAAGGCATATAAGAATAATGATGATTTTTCTTAGGTTGCTTATCCTTGGAGGGATGTACACTTGCTTCACTTGTAGATGACGAGGATGAAGGAGAAGAAAGTTTCAAAGGTCCACCACCTCCAACTCCTCCTTCTGCTCTTACTGAAGATTCACCTTTTTCAACTTTTGGATTTCTTCGCAGTCCTCTTTCCTGATAAACCTCCTCTACCATAGCTTGCATCCATTTAAAGGCCTCAAATAAATCATCTTCAGATTTGTAGGGACCCAATTTTCTTGGCGAAGACATCTCTTTCTTATGCGGTCTCCTTTGAATCTCTGTGTCAAGAGCCTCAAGTTGGCCTTCTCCTCGCTTGAGTTTTTCTCTGGTGAGCATCCAATGCTTGCAATTCCTGTCAAACCTTCAAAACCAAATGATTTGATACCATAAACTTGATCCAAAAAAAAAGGTATTACTGATAAATTGCAAGTTAGTTTAATGTACTTTTTGCATCGAATCGTTAATAATGTGAAATACATAAACTTATTATCTTGTTTGCGGAATATCAAATGTGAATTTTACTTGATGCTTATTAATGAATAAAGAGATCATCCATTAATATCCATGCTTCAAATTAAGAGAATAGGACAACAAAACAGAAAGAGAAATAGAGACAAGAGGTTGATAATAGAGTTCACCAATCGTTGGCTACGTCTCCGGGCCCGCTTCCAAGTGGATGACCTATTTATTTCTCTTTAAAATGCTCAAAGTTCTCTTACATAGGCTCTTTTTTGTTACATGCTTCAGATCTGCTGTGCAAGACCTCCTTTCTCATATTCAAGCATGCTCCATCAAATTTCTCTAAAAAACATGGCAAAAATGCCCCTCAAAACATGAGAAAAGGCCAAAAATTACAAACTTCCCCTTCAAAACCCTGCATCAAAATGTCTCCTCAATGCTTCAAAAATCCTGGTTTTTATAGTTTTCAAGCTCAGATGAGGAATTACAACTTCCCCTGAAAATATGGCCTCTTTTTGGGATCAAATCCCCCTCCAAATGGCCAAGATATGCTAAAAAAAACAATTATGGTCCAAAAATCAGGCAAAAATCCACTCTGTATAGTTTAAAAAACACTTTTAATTAAAAATACACCGAGTATCCCCCTTGGGCTGTGCTGGCCCTTGGATAGGCTCTAGGCCCTAGTCGTAGGCGCTTCCATGGGATTGACGGGTTATGGATATACTTCCACGCGCTTTCATGAGTGGATAAGCCCCTAGATTTTGGGGTGGATACATAGAACTGTGCCCCAAAATGCACCCAATAGATTGTTATATATAGTGGCCCTGTGCCCTCAATTATGTTCCGTTTCACGCGACCACGGGATGGGGATTATCCCCAACCCCCTCCTTTTTGTGCCCTACCAAACTTTACAACATATATATATTTAAATACATTGCATATAATAAGACTCATGTTTGGCACGTTGGTGTTTGGTTGTTTCCCAAGGCTTGGAATATGGTGGGTGGTTGGGTTCAAAACCCATGGACCCCCAAACATTTTTAACACTTTCCATTCGACCCTGATTGGGTGCCATGTGGCTACCCATGTCTGGGCCACATGGTACCACCTCATTTGACCAAATTTTGCCATGTGTCAAATTCTGATTGGATCTGCCATCCACATTTGCCCAGTCAATTGATGCCACTTGTCACACTGTCATTTGTACAAGTCTTCATCATGAGGTGTCATTGGTGATGTCATGTTGTCATCATGCTGACGTCAACATAGAATTTTTGCCAGTTTGACCTTTGACTTTTTAGTTGTTTGCCTATACGATCAGAATGCAATAACTCTCGCATACAGAGCCCATTTGAGAAAGTAAATATATTGCCAGAATCAAAGCGACGAGATAGTCGCAATGGAATTGGTTTCATTCCATTATGAGAACTTCGATTTTTGAGCATTTTCTGAGCCTGGGGAGCCTCCTGGATCAACGCTTCTTTTCAATTGATTTATGTATGATGTTCTTGTGATTACATGCGATTGTGAGATATATTGTGAAGGTCCAAAATTATACAAAGACTCTTGTTTATTTTATTTCTCTCATCACCATTCAAACACATTCACTTTGCCAGTAGGACATCATAGGGACCCACAAAATCCCCGTCGTTCCAAACACTTGCAAAACCTCCCTCCTCTTTTAGGAGGAATTCCTAGTCTTTCCAACTCATCGAATCAACCCTCTCACACCCTTGTGAGTGATACTATATTAGGGTCAACTTTGCTTGGTTCCACTTTACTTGGGTCCACTTCCCAAGGTCAACCATCCACTAGCTCTCATTTACAAGGAAGCAGGGGGAAAACTTCTTCTCGAGGAGGAAGTACAACCCCACCCACCCCCCCTCAAGGGTCAGGTTCACAAACCTCTCATGCCATGGCTGGCACCAATCCTCTACCAACACTCCAGATTCCATATTTGGCCTCCCTCAACATATCGTATTTGAGTAAGCTCACCAACGATCCTATATTGTACGACCCTACATGGCCTGCAATGCCTACCAAACTACCTTCGAACATTCCCAAGTTTGAAGGAAATGTGGGAGTATATCCTACCAACCATGTCATGACCTTCCACCTATGATGCTCTTCAAACAAAATTAGGGAAGACTCCGTCCGATTAAGGTTATTTCAGTGCACAATCAAATTCCCATTAGCCAAGTGGTGTGTAGATGAAAAACCAGGGTCCCATGTGACTTTTGAATCATTGGCCAAAACATTTTTCACCTTCTTTCAACTACCAATTCACCACAACAATGGTCTAGAATTTCTCTCCGAGTTTAAAAACTCCTCAGCCACACATATCGCTGACCACATTCATGAATGGCATTGGCAACGTAGTCTATGCAAAGAAGAAACCACCAAAGAACAATGCCTCGATTGGTTTCTCAAATCACTTGTCTCTCTCCTTGCCAAATATGTGGCCTCCACCTTCCCCCAAACTGAAGAAGAAGCCATCAACAAGGCTCAACAATACAACCTCATTTATGCATAGTCGGGATACTTATACACAATACTACATGATGCCCCGAGACCCATACCATTTGGCCAGGAAAAACCTGGGATGTCTCACTTAGTGGATGGATTGATTAGTACCACAACATACCACAATCCGTACCCCCAACAACCACCTATGTACAGTACACCTCAATATACACTGATATATGGAGGACCCCCTTATTATCCTCCTCCCCCTTATCAACAACCATACCCTCTTTCCCTTCCTCTACCCATAAGTGGACCCTTGTCAGCACCCATGATGCACCTGACTGTTCAACCAAGTTTTGGTACCCCCTCTACCTCAGCTTACACCCTGAGTACTAGTGAAAGAGTTATTCCTTCCTATGCACCTTACATTCATTACCATAAAATAATCCATACTTTACATTTCCTAGTCCTCCACATCCCATTTCTCCTCCAAAAGGACAACCACATGTTGGGGCTAACTTTGTTTAGCCCTCTCCCATTCAGCAATTTCAAAATTTTGAAAAACTGAATACGAAAAATATGGCCCATAAGTCGAATAATGACAAAAATAAAGGAAAAATCCAAAACAATAAAAACCCAGGACCAGGGGGAAACAAACCCCAACATAACCAACCTACTGGGGGCAACCAGAATCAGGGCAACCAAAACCCCCAAGAGGGCAATAACAACAAATTCCAAGGGAGGAACAACAAAAACCTTTAGACGAACTTCCCTTGTGCCCTTTGTGATGAGCATGGTCATTATACTCACCATTGCCCCCAAATAACTGACTTCAAATGGATGAAATATTCCATGAATGTGCCACGTCCTCCAACACCGTCTTCCCCTCAGCAAACCCCACAATAGTATTTGCAACAACCACCCCCGACGGTGTTTCAAAACCCTATTCCACATCAAGGTGTGATGAATACCTAGCAGGAAACGCACCCTGCCCCACCACAGATGGGACAATATCAAAACCCTGGGAATCCAACGAATCACTATCCTCCTCACTAGCGAAGAAGAAATTTTTCTACAAATGCACAATCATCAATACAATGCACCCCCTGAATCTACTCCCACCACTTTGGAGGCAGCTTCAGTTACAACTGGACAACCTTTGATGATTCCATGCACTAACACTGAAACACCCATTTGTATTCTTCACATCCCATTATGACAAAATGTCAACAACTCTCAGGATAGGGAGACACACAATTACAATTTGGTTGATGACTTAGCGCAATCTCCTACGGCCATGTCAGTCTTGGAGGTCCTCCAAACCTGTCCTACTCAAGGGAAATCATTTCTTTCCGTCTTGGGGGAAGTCGACCCTGCTGATACGAGACTCATCACATTTGATCTAGATTGTGGGGAACCCCGTCTCCCCTCTTTGATAGCTTTCCAGATACCAGTCAAAATTCAGAACATCACATTTCATCGATGCATCATTGATGAAGGTGCATCCACATGCATCATGTCCAAAAAAGTATGGAAGAAACTTGGCTCCCCTGAGCTAATACCATCTACCATCACTTTGAGAGCTTATGATGGACGACCATCCCCTCTTGAAGGGATCTTTCAAAATGTCCCCATTGAACTTGGGGGAAAAACCATTCTTATTGACATTGAGGTTATCGACGCCTCGCTCGATTACAACATATTGTTTGGACGTAGCTACATGTATTCTTTGAAGGCTGTGACCTCTTCTGTGTTTTGAAATATGATGTTCCCCCACAATGGGAATATCATCACCATCGACCAAGTTTCACATTATGAGCCCATCCCTTCCTCCAACATCGATAACATCCTACCTCTTGTCCACACTAATTTTGATGCCTACCCACTCATCGAAATGGGCCTCAGAATTTTCAAGGACCCATCCTTGCTAGGGACATACCATGGAGCACCACCTCTCATACATCCCTTAGCACAAGTGTGTGTTGTATCTTTTGATGGAAATGAAACTGGAGATACCATCCCTCCCACAAAGGCGTATCCACCCCTTGAGGTCCCACTAGTGGAAGAAACCCTACCTCATACATTACCTGAGAACTTTATGACACCTCTTACCCCCAATTTCACCCATCCCCAAGGAAAAATCCCAGTTTGGGAGACCATCCCCCAAGTCATCACTCAAATCCTCTTCTTCTACCCCCCACCAGGCGTACAATATTTTCAGGTAGTCGCAATGCTTACCCTTCCGAACATGGTTCTTTCCATTCTGGTATGGTATCTACATCCACCTACGATAGTCCCTCAACCATCCATCCCTCCCCAAACAAAAGGAATCCTGATGCAGATTTTAGTACTAACTCCAACCGCACCACTCTCACCCCCACTTGCCAACACCACCACTACGGCTGGGGGAAGATGAAATAAAAAGGATCCCATTGCTCCACTTCCTTCCCGAGTTCAACCTCCTTGTGCATTATGTGAGAGAGAAGGACACCCTATGAATAGATGTCCCTCTCTCCCCAAGTTACGTAATCTGACCCAACTCCCTCAAGCGACCACATCACCCGTCGCTTCACCAAGTACACCTAATACTACCACCACGTCCTCTACAACATGTAGTAAATGGATTCGAACCAAATTCGCATGTGCCATCTATTCAAAATATGTCCACTATACTCATCATTGCCTTGCACTACCTCAGTTTTGACAAACACTAACAACAATACACAAAATCTTTCAACAAGACCCCTCTCCACCCATGTCATCAAGTACCCAAGTCACTGACATCCATTATGTCACAACCTCAGGCAATGAACAGATGATATTTCCTTAATCTCTATGTGACTCACTTGATCATTTGACCTACAATTGTCCCATGATTAATGAATACATGCATCGTCAAATGGCCCTTATTCAAAATCCTCCAATCACCCCACTTTTGGTGATGATGGTGATTACCCCTACTCCATATCTAGATATTGTTCATATTATTTCTCCTGAGCTTGAGGCACTTCCCACTTCTCCATGGTTCATGGATATCCTATATGAGGATTTCCCCCCAATTCTCTGGTTCATTCCCCCCTGGAAATCTTATGGCCAACCACAATTTTTAACCCACAGTATCTGGACATTTGGTTAATGTCAAGCATGCCATCTCAACATAGTTATGATACCACCTCACATGAACTACTCCACTCCAATGGCATATGTTTGGGCTCAACAACCAACAACCAAGTAGAATACATAGTCGTCATTGGCCTCCTTGTCGAGGCTAGTCACCACCATATTCGTCACCTTAGCATCTTATTAGATTCCCAGCTTGTCGTCCTGCAACTCAACAATGTGTACCATGTCTGTGATCCTTACCTCTTTCACAAATACCTGCAAGTTAAAATCTTATCTCAACATTTTGATTCAATTAAATGTACACATATTCCATGACAATTCAATCAAATAGTAGATAATATGGCTAACCTAGTGTTAGATTGGCATTTATCACTTCAAGACACCATTACACATACATAAATAATCAAAAGTCTATCACAAACTATAGATTAGACATCATAAAAAGCATCACAAAACATCATCACATGTGAACATTACAAATATCCCAAA
>ML781060.1:212489-265241 GCA_009831015.1 Picea engelmannii
TATATATATATATATATATATCAATCAATGTGCCATCAATGTTTACAAAAAATAGTACAACATGTACATCGTTTGTAGGCAAGTGAACCCCCTCATCCCTATAGGTACAAAATAGGTGTCACACTACCCTATACAATATGGGATCATAGGCCTATATAAATACAAAAACATCCAACCAAGAGCACTCATGGTGCCTCTAGAGTGCCACCACCAGGTCCTCTATCTGGCGAAGGTGCCCCACCATATGGGGGTCCTCCAGGTCAGGGGTAAAATCACCCAATCATAGCTGCCCTCGCTATAGCTACTTTTTGGATCAGGGTTCACAACTCTGTCGGAAGGCTCATGCACTGCTCCAAGACTCCCTTGTCCTGGACTTGAGTCCACATGCCCTTGGGTACTCCTTGTAGCACCACCTCTAGCCAGTAGTGGAAATCCTCAAACACCCCACCGGTCTCTCTGTGCGGTGCATTCGACAACCCTGCACCAAGGTCATCAAATATGTGTCTCCTGCCCTCCCTCGCATCATCGGATGACCTCACACCATCCTTGTCCCTACGATGCCTCTCTCCTACCCAAAACTCGTCCCACGATGGTCTCACCGGTCCCTAACGAGTCAACGCTCTAGCCAGTTCCACCTATCGGCCTCGCAGCCCCACATCTGCACACATAAAAAAAAAATGATAGCATCAACATCCATCCATACATAAAACATATGCTATACTATCAAAATCATAAAAACATAAAATACATCAAATTACCTCTATGGTCCCAAACCTCTCCAGAAGGTAAAATCATATCCGGGTCCTGCAGGAAGTCCATACCACCATATGGGAATTGTAGTATGATCTGTGGCATCTGGCACCACACACGTGCCATCTTGACCGTAAAATAATGGCCACCCTCCCCACCCCCATGTTGTACCAAAATTGATACCCACCACATCAATCGTGGCTCCTGTGCATTAGTTGCCTCCAACAAAACTCTAGGGTGCAACATGGGCACCCTCTCTAAGAACCACGCCACCAAGATCGACCCAAAGGAAAACTCACCTAAGTCGGAGGCCTGACACTGGTTGAGTTGCCCCATCATCTTGGTGTGCAACATCAAGCCCCAGGAAAAATTCTCTCCACCCAATGCCCTCTGTATGATCCTCAGTTGACCACCACTGATCTGTTGAGTAGTTAAGGATCCATATATCCTCACAATCATCGCGATGATGCAATGATGCATCGACGCATCCATCGCCTCAATCTGCACAATCGAGCCTGACATAAAATCCTCCCTCGAATAGTACATCCAGGCCAAATATTCCAAGTGTTCCTCCCCTGGCAACTGGGGATCAGGAGGTAGGGCTGTCCCCCGAAAAGGGATCCCAATCAGGAAATATACATCCTCCATCGCAGAGAATGTCAGTTGCTTCCCCCACACAATGAAGCACTAGTGCTCCACATAGAAATCAAAAACTGCAACAGGTACTCATGTGCCTGTAGCAGTGAGCAATCGAAGAACTTTAGCAACCCAAAAGATGCCAAAGGTCCTCAAACACCCGACTCATCATCCCTCACTGCCTCCCTGAGGTGTGCCCAGTCCCTCTCCCTCTAGTGGACTAGCATCTTGAACTGATCACCTGCATTCACACAAACAACACTTGATCAATCATCACACTTCATAGAACGAAACAAATCCAAAAAGACAATTTTTTTTGAAAACCCCCATCTTTGCCTCATGTGCGCGCCTGTCACCCCCCATAGGCGCGCCCATATATGCACCTATTCTTTGGAAAACAATGCATCGGTGCGCAACTGATGAAGAAACGAATATGCATTAGTGCACATCTATCACACCCATAGGCGGGCATTCATGTGCACCTGTTCATTACACAACTGCGCACTAATGCCCCATTATACTTCGAACAATTGCACATACAATGCGCACCTATTTCACTCACTCATGCACCCCCATGTGCGGTTGTCCTCTCTACAACCACACACCCCATCGCAGATATCCTTCGATCGCCCGTGCACTAGGGGGCCCACACTCACAAAATCCTATAATACGACCCTCCATACGACCCTACCCAAAAAAGAAACCCTAACTACTATGCAGGAGGATCAGACCACTAACTTGGTTCTTGTTAATCCTAGATCAGTTGGCTTTAACTCCCAAAATATTTAAATCTCCTCTAAAAGCCTCTCGTCAACTCACTATGGAAGCAGGTACAAATGAGGTGGCAATGTGGTCCCTACAACTATATATAGTCCCTTTTGCCAAACTTCCATGCTCCATTACATGAGCTTAGAGGATCTGTTTTTCGATCCATCTTTAGCCACAGGATCAGGATACCGCCACCTACATAGTCGCATTTCGTGGTTCACCATCCATCCTCGGCTCTAGGGGAGCATTTCTCTCACATCACGCCTAGGTACACATGCTCATGTTCAAAATTATCGAATAACTGTTATATGTTTTGTATCTTCAGATATTTTTCACGTCGGGTATTCGGTTTTCATGTGTGAAGGTACTTGGTCATCACACACCAACACATCCCCTTCAGGTATATGATCGACACTGGAATGTAATCATTCCCTCTGAATCTCAATTGCATCTCCCAGTCACACCCTCCGACATTTTCCTCTAGGATCTCCCCATCTGGCTCTGCAATACTCTCACCTCCGTTGCATTTTAAGTACTGTCACCCGATAGCACTCTCCTCTACATTAGTTGTCCCATTGATAGTCCCCTTTTGGAACTTTGACACTCTTGATGCTTTTCACCCCCTAAGGATGGGAGTCCCAATAGTCTTACACATGTTCAAGAATCAACCACATACTCCTTCTCCTCATTTTTCTAGATTTCCCAATGGACTCCCAGGATATCTCCTCATGGTTCCAATTTGACTACACCTCCATAGTATCGATAACCCTCCATTTCATCCATAGTCAGTTTGCCCATGTGCAGATTTCCCTCCATTCATTTACCTCATACATAAACCCACCTATGGGGCCTCCACCCTCCACCAGTTCTCCCTGTAACTTGTGCCCTCACAGGCCAAGCCATCTTACACTGGGGCACCTGTTTCTGTATCTTCACACTTATCCCAAATTATTCTTTATTCATTTGGTAATTGTACAAATCCTTTCTTTCCATCATTTACATAGCTTTTTTTTTTCGCCTTTAGAGACCTTATTTTCCGGCAAAGCAAACCCTGCCACCCTTGGTTGGGGCATTCGTTACCTTCTACTCTTGTTGACATCATCCATAAAACCCAAGTATCCCACAGTCCATGTACCTCTGATCTCTGAGTTTGTCCACTTTGTCACGCCTCTGGCACAATTTAACCCCCGTCTAGTCATACCCCTAACGCTAAATTCAGTTTCACGGTTTCTTCCACTCATACTTCACATATATCCCCAACCAAGGGATGTATTGAGTCTCACCACCTCTTGACCTTGTCCATGTTTCGTATCAGTTCCATATCTCATCCAATGGATTTCATGAAGCCCTTTTCTTCTTGGAGTCGCGTCTCCCCTTTTGTCGACATCAACACAGTTTCCAGAAGGGCGATATTATCTTGAATCTCATTGCCTTTACAATGAGGAGTCTTGGATGACATAGAGAGAACCATCATTTCTCTCAGCTTTCGTTGACCCCCATGACATTCGACTTCAACACAATCTCATGTTACGGTGGGTCTTACTTTTCGACTATTGCAGTTGTTTTATACTAGCCGAAGACCTCTGAAATTTGTTGGGCCATCAATGTCTGTGAGTCATTGACACTCATTACAAGTGTCATCACCTCTTTTCAGAGTATGTTCACTATCATAATTTTCATCTGCCATTATCAAACCACCTCAGAGGGCAATGCAATTATCTACACCAGCATATAGCTTCAGTTACTGTCTTACACATTTTAGTTACATGACATGAGCATGGGGCATGCCCACCTCATTTGTATATAGTTTTTATTTTCCCACACCTAGAGAAAGGTTTGGTTCCCACAGTTTCCCCTCTCTCTCCACCAGATCGCTCTTGCAGTTCCTATCAACACTCTTACTTACAATGGTACTCTCGGTAGAAGAAAAATTGATGTATTTCGGCTATACTTATGCTCCTAACATCACACATCAGGGGGGCATCTGTTATCACTAAAATTTAATCTACAAATGGTTACAAGAATCCAACATCTCCAAACACCTATTAGTTCATTCATATCCCCAAAATGCATTTCCAAAGGGAAAAAACTATACAACTGGTTAAAAAATTAACATGCGCAGAAGCACTACAGGAACCACACACACATGCCCAGGTCAAAAACGTAAGGAAAGTGCACATGCATTCGACGCACGACTGTGTATGAAAAACGACGCACACACCTGAGAACGACGCATTTATAATTCTTGTCAGCCCCTCACCCACTTCTATTTCATCTCCCAAGTCGATTTGACCCTTAAATCAGAGCTGAATCCAAGGGGGGGGCTGGTCAAAGACCTAAGGGTTCCCTAAAGGGCCCCTTGATCACACTAAAGACAGGTTGGATGATGCCTCAAATTTTTTCTATAAAAGGAGGTTGTGTGTGCACTATGAATTCAAGAATCTCATTGCATTGTTATGTTGCCTCTATTCTCCTACAAGGAACCTCTTTTCTTCTTGGAGCATACTCACATCATCTCATTAAGCTATTCACCTCATCTCTTGAGGGAATAATCTTGGATTTCTTCACCATTCCCCTTTTAGTTTGCTATTTGTAAGAAGATCTCTCACATAGGGGACTCAATATCCCTCCCTTGGAAGAAGAGGGGATCCATTAGTCCCCCTTTTTCTTTGGTGTTTTCCCACTAATATAAACTCTCCATTGGTGGCATGAATATTGGTCAATTGTTTGATTAATTTTGGTTCTAATTTCCTTATGCATTGTAGTTTTGTTTCTTTAGCTATTTATTTATTTCTTGTGCTTGATGTGTCTAACTCTTGCACTAACTTTTGTGTTGTTCAGATGACCCAACTACACTTGCAAGTGTCCCTCTTTTTCTCATTCAAGTGGTGAAAAGGATACAACAGTTCCCACTGTATATTTCCATGACTTAGGAAAAAGTATTATCGGTCCTCTGTCATACTTCTTGTCCCAATAAGTAGTGCATCATACCTAGATCGTTCATCTCAAAATTAGAAGTTAAAGCTTGCTTTTAATAACATGAATTATTGAATAAGTCATCAAAATCAGGCTCTCGTCACCAACAAAGTAAGAGTATAGGTTTGGATCAACAACACTCTTGCTGAAACCCAAACTTCATCAAGAATCCATCTATTTGATGTGGTTTCTAACTCATGGATAGTAGTATAGATGGAAGTGCATCGGGCTACTGGATCAATATGTCTCATCATAGTTCACTCCCTCTGCTTGTGAGAATCCTATGACTACAAGTCTCTTTTTTTTATTTCTCGACACTTTCATCAGTTTCTTGTCTGTCTGCCTCTTGCAGAGTTTGTCAAGCCCAAATATGCATTTTTTATGGCCTACTACAGAGTCCCTGGGAATATCAACTGGAACAACTGTATCAATGGCTATCTTCCTCTAGATTGTTGAAGAGAAAGAAGGTACTGTCTCTCTTTCTCAATTAGTTTGACTTCTTCTGAGTCAAGTGACTCCCTCTGAAGTTTGAAGGATAATCATCTTCCTTTGTTGTTAACCTTCCTAGAATAAGAAAACAAGTGAAAAGAAACAAGACAAGAATATCTCCTAGAGGATATTCATGAGTACATCTCTAGAATCAAAACAATTTATGGATTGTTGTCACAACTATAATACCTATTTGTAATGTAGCAACCTTAGAAATGTAGTTTAGAGGCATTAAAAACAATCAAACTTGGAGTCTTCACTTCCGCCGTGTTGTTCTTCTAAATGCACTGAGACCTTTTTTGGCTCATGATTTCACCAAGGGTTCCTTCCTCTTAGAAGTATTCTTATGATAATGATGCAAATAATATATATATACAAGTGCATACCTGAGAGTGTACACCATTGGAGGTTATTCTTGGTTTTCATAGACTAGAAAGCTCATTATATTGTTGTAGCTTCCTGTGGCCACCTGTCACTACTATATTCTATAACCAGACGTGTCTGTCTTGTAGCCACCCTTGAGCTTCTAGCACAAATATTTAAGACCAAACACTTCAAGAAAACACTATTGTTGTCTTTCGGATCTGGTCCACTCTTCTCACTTACAAGACCATCTGCACAGGTGAATGAGCTATTAGGTGAATTCAATCAACCAATGCATCCACTTCAACACTTCATCAATCCAATATCCTTTTCCTGATGCTTGATCATCGTATAGAACAAGGATATTTCAAAATATGGATAGTTGTATGTTGGTATCTCCATCAGTTCTGGGTTGAATATTAAAATGAGAACCTATACATCAAACATGTCATCCAAATGTTGCAACCTTGGGAAAGATCTACAACAAGAAAGGTCTATACACTCATGTAGAGGACTACTGTGAAATTTTGTCACACCATAGAATGTCTTCTTGCCTTTTTGTTCCTAACAAAGTGTTAGATTCACAGGATTCTTTCACCACTGTAAATCCACCCATAATAGCATTGTCCATTTGACTTTGAAGACTGTAGTGAAAGGATGAAAACAATTCTCAGCCAATCCTTAACTTTCTAGCCCTTAACTTTCCAGCCCTTTACTTTCCATAGTCTTCTCACAAACTAAAACAAAAACCACCGAATTTAATAAGGGAGGTGCATCATCTGAAAAGGAAATAGAAGGACATGATTGTTATTTTAAATTATTAATATTTAATTTCACAATTTTTCATATTCCATCGATATTTAACTTTGATGGAATATTTAACTTCAATGACAACCCCGTCGTCCAATTGTTTTCTATGTCGACACATGACTAATACTTGCGCTTGATGATATATTGAGTACAAGTGACGGATTCATTCTCACAGCCTTCCCCTGAGATGATGATCCGAGAACTATCAAAATTCCATGTATATGTAACCCCTGTAGGTTTACAACTTATTCTTCATAATATTATTTATTAGCCCCTGAAAGCACTCTTTATAAGAGCCATCGAAACGATACAACAAGGGAGTGTGGCCCTTTGAAGGGTCAGATAATATAAGGAACCCCAATGTCACAGAATGGGAAATTGATGCCACAGCTGGACCAACTAATCACCAAGTTTCTCAACCTTACAATGCTTTAGCGGATTGATCCCTGTGTCGAAGACATCCTCTATATTTTCACTCAAGTTACATTCTACGAATTTAATACCGAACTCAGCCAATCGGTATGTACTCCTTTTCTCTCGTTCTGAACATAAAATGAACTTGTGATAGAATTTAATTATGCACAAGTGAATTACTTAGGGATTTTTCTACCCACATAGTTTACATTGATTATCTGTGACATTAATTTCTATCAACTCCCTTACTCATGCACATTTGTGTGCATTTCTTCCTTCCTCTATGAACAAACATTTTTTTTTAAAAGGAGGTTTATAGAGAGGGTCTGACCTTCCCTTGAGCGTATACATTACAAAAAGACCTAAACATGGGTAAACCCATGGGCCGACATCCCATACCTGTTACATAAACCCTAAAATCCCAAAATCTCGCAAAATGGGTGAGATCTTGTGATCTCCACTTTGCCTGGATGCTCCGTCTTCGACCAGCCTGTCGAAGTCCCAAAAATGGTCAAACACAACCAACATTTCCTCAAAACTTGGTCGAGGGACAATAGGCCCCTAATAGTCACCTGTGACTCATCCCGAGTCACTCTTATATGGGTAATACCACTTCGAAGGCCTCGAGCTTACCTCGAGATGCCTCAACTTGTTTATTTTCTAGAGCCTCCTACTCATTGAACTCCTGAATTAATTGCTCAGTGACAGGCCCTTCCAAGCGTTGTTCTACTGTTGTGACCACTTGTTCCAACTATGAGCCTTGTCCCTCGATCTCTTCAAAAAGTGTGCAGGCTTCATCCTGCACCGACTGGAGTCTTTGTGTCACTTCCATAACCTTGCTATGGATGGTGGTAACCTTCTACTGGACTACGTACTACCCCTGTGACCTCTTCATACTCTCAAATATAATCAGCAATTTCATCTGTGCTTGTATGGTTGATGCCTGTTGCTTTGCCTCCTGGAGTTGTGCTTCCAATCTCCTCATCTCCGAATCTTCTACAAGGAAATCATAGGTCTGTGCACTTTGATCACTTAATTGCTTACATTCTGAGGCCAATGCCCTAATTCTTTCTATTGCGCTCCTGGTAGCTTCTTCCCTCTAATCCCACACATCTTATAGAGTGTTATATACTTCTTGGATTTCTAATTCTATGATATGTGCTTGAAGTTGTTGAATGGCTTCGACGAGCTTCCCCACTTCCATTATAGTTGAATCTGGTTCCTCTTGTGCCAAGCCCGGCATAGAGAAAAGTGCTCTAGTCACTGCCTCCTTGACCACAGTCTTCTCTGCAAGCAGCTGGTTTTTTTCTTCCTGCATCTTTTCTTTGTTCTCTTCAAACATCGCCCTAATTTCACTTTTCTCCCGCTGCGCAACTCAAATTTTCTCTAAGGCCTCCTCCTTTTCTTACTTCATGGCTTTTGTAGCCTGTTCTTTTTCTTCTTGGGCTTGATGAAGGCCAACCTCTGTTGCGTCTGCTAACCTTCACAGTTGGGTGGGATCATCCCCTAATTCTACATTTTCTGTTGAAGAAGGTGCAATTGGCGCTGCGCGGCTCGAATGGATAGCTTGTTAGATGTCTCTAAGCTCCTTCTCTATTTGATCATACATCGAATCCCTCTTTGCTCCATGTCTTTGTAAGATGTCTTTTGAAGCATCCTCCATGGCTGCAATGATGAGATAAACATCATCCACTATGAGCACGTTCTTCAACTGAGGCTTATTGCCGCGGGCCTTCTTTCTTATCGAAGGTTTCTTTGGGAAACCTTTTGCTTCTGATGTGGTGAGGGGATCCTTTGGCGGTGTCACCTCACATTTTTCTTGATTTTCTCCTTGTCCTACTTCTTATTGGTTTACTTCATCTCCTCCTCCTCCTGCAGGTGAGTCAGGTGCAGTTTCCTCTGATGCGTTGTCCTTCTCATCACTGTCTATGTCATGCACTTCCTCCTTTATCTTATTTTTTCTTGTGCTTCTCTATCCATCATACTCAGTTCGGGTGACCAAAGGACTTCCGATGATGTCGTGGTTAGAAAATTTTGCATCTTCGATTGGTACAAGGAATTTGGCTAGCCATTCCTTAGTAATATCTTCCATGTATTCATCGGTCAATTTGTAGTAGGAATGTAGCTCCTACTTGCTTTCATCCCTATGTGCGGTGATGTAGATGAAGTGTCCGTATGTGCAAAACTTCGCTAGAGGAAATTATTGATGCAATGTATTTAGGGTCATCCACGAAAATGCTTCAATGGTGTGTGTCAGTTGTATGTAGTAAGTATGGAAGACAACATTTGATTGCCACTTCCTTTCCATATTGTTCGTATACCACAAGGTGGTGAACATCGCGACCAATGGTTCTAATGGCTCAACTTCTGGGAAGGTTGTTTTTCCTTCCCCTAACTACTATCCCTTTCGGAAACACCTGCAAAGCAGATGAAGTCTCACCCGAGGTAGAGGAGGGGGGGTTTCAGGACTCAAGTGTCTACAACCTAGCTGGGACACAGATCTATGTTTATGACACTTAATAGAGAACTTATCCAACAATATGAATTAAGTTATGATTCTTAGTCACATCACAGATTAAACCATAAGTACACAACAACAAAATAATAATCAGACCAATCACTTCCAAGAACATAGCATTAACTCAGATCTAGCATTCATTTACCATCAATAGATCACTAAGAATCCATACATCTATCTAACATACATCAATATTAGTGCACTAAGAATATAAATACATAAACAACATGAACAACATTGCACAAAGAACATCAACACAAGATATATGTGGTTCACCCCAATGTGGGGCTACATCCACTAACTTCTTCTTCTTTATTAGTCTTCAATCTTCTTACATTCCTTTGCTCCTATTCACAAATCCATAAAGCCAACCCCTCCAAGGGATAGGAGATCTGCATGCACCTCTCCATATCATCCTTCCTCGAATTAGAACAGGGAACAAATCCTTACACATTCTATGCACAAAGTCTCTTACAATCACGTCCACTTAGTTCTACAAGTCTTAACATACTCTAGTCATGCACTAAGCCCATGATCTCTACTACTTAAATCGCCTGACTACTTATTTATACATTACAAAAAGTCCTAAACATGGTTAAACCCATGGGACAACATCCCATAGCCATTACATAAACCCTAAAAGCCCAAAAATCCCACAAAATGGGAGAGATCCCACGATATCCGCTTCACTTGAGAACTTTGTCTTTGACCAGCCTGTCAAAGTCCCACAAATGGTCAAACATGACCAACGTTTCCTCAAGAATTGGTCGAGGGCCAACATGTATCTTCACCACAAAAACTTAAAATGGGTCCAACCCTTTCCTTCTATGTAATAGAAGCAAGGGTTTAACTGTCCACGGTATTCCTTCAATTTTGAGCAAGTAGTATTCTTCAATACCTTCTTTGATAGCATGTTGGATTTTCAATGAGCTATGGCTCATGTATTCTCTTTAAATTTTTTGTTTAACTATTACTTTAACCATAACTACTACAACAAACAAAGATCACAAGAAGAATAACCATGCATAAGAACAAAAGAAGTATCTTGGGAAACCCTTCTAAAAAATGGAAGAAAAACCAACCAATCCTTTGCTATATTCTCAAGAGAAAGACCTCACATACCATCACCAAACCTAGCACACAAGAGGGTGTTGTAATTCCCATAATTTTAGACCACAACTTCTTAAATCATGAGATGACACAATGATAAGTGTGTTTCCTCAATGGGGATTTAGCTTTATTTATATAAGACTTGTCACATCAAATGATGTGTCTATTGGCACAATAGGTCCGACCTCAATGAATCAAAATATAATTAATAATTACCATATCAATGATCTTTTACATTAATTATCTTTTATATTAATTATCTTTTACATTAAGGTGGCGACGACCTGTACCCTTTACATTACAATTAGGGTTACGAGTAAGTCTGAATCTTGAACAATATAGAAAGGGACCTCATACACCCACTAGTGCTCAGCCACTAGTATCACGTTCACCTGTTCTCATCCATAGACACATCCAACTCATCAGATATTCTTTCCCACTACATTACATAGGAGAGTCATCTGGAGTTCATAATCTCAACTCTCTACTTAGAGGAGGATAATACATCATTTTCATCTTTGTCTCATAACGATGCACCCATCTCAAGGGAATTCACACATTCACCTTTTGCTCAACCATATGCATGTCCAACTCAATAGATCTCCTTTCTCACCGCATTACACATGAGAGTCATCTGGAGTTATTCTCAACTCTTTGTAAAGAGGAGGCCATCACTACGTTCCAGTTCTGTCTAAGATATGAACCACACACCCATCTCAGGGGCTCTCTCTCAAGTATGTGTCCTGTAGGATGTCTCATGCAGTTGTAATCATCAACACATCTATTCTTGGAAGAGGATAACAGTTCTTTACTGTGATCTTGTCTAGGGCTCGAAAATCAATAAACATCCTCCACGTGCCATATTTCTTTGGAAATAACACAATAGGAGAACCACATGAAGAGGATCTTGTTCTAATGATTCCTTTATCGAGAATCTCCTGAAATCGCTTCTTGATTTCTACATTCTCAATCACTGATGACCTGTACATTCCAATGTTCAAAAGAGGAGCATCCTGCTACAAATATATTTCATGTTCCTTGTAGGTTCCTGAAAGAACTCGTCATAATTAGATATGATGCTGATAAATTGCTTCTTATGATTTGGATCACAACATGCTAAATCATTTTTTATATCTTCTTCTTTCTGTTTCACTATCATGAGAACAAAATATTTACTTTCTCTCATGAGTCTCTTCATTTTCCTTGTTCCCACTAAAGAAACATTAGTTTTGATGCAATGAGCTCTGACAATATATACAATCTCATCCTTGAGAAAGTGATATTTGTTTTATTCTCGATAGAGCATACCATTCCTTTCAAATAGATATGGACTACCCAAGACAATTCCACAAATATCAAGAGGCACAACATCTAACTCGACCTCATTAAAGAACTTAGCTGTAATTGCAAACTTGATCTGACATTGTTTCGTCACTTGCAACTTAGCATCATCACACACCCAACCTAATGGATATGGATTTTTGTGAGGTATCGTCTTCAATCCCAGATCATTAACAATTTCTTTAGATATTAAATTAACTTGAGATCGAGTGTCAAATAAAGTATCTACCTTTGTATGCTTGACTATAACTCTAACATGAAAAATCTCTCTCCTTTTCTTCTAATCAATATCACTTTTCTTCTTGGAAGATTGAACTAAATAATTTTATTTGATAACTGATATATATTTTCTTCCTATGGCCATCATATTGGATTCATCTCTGGAATCTGACCCTAGATCATGATGAGTTGATGCACCAGTCTTTTTCTTTCGTTTATCCTTGGATTTCTTCGATCATAATTCTGGATGCAGCTTCCAACACCGTGATTCCTCTTGTCCCTTTTTATTACAATGGGAACATGTAGGTCTTCCCTCAGCTTTCTTCACCATGGTTGATCTCTTACTCTTCCATTTACCTCTTGGTTTCTTCTCATACTTGAATGGATTCTTATCTTCACTCACATGCTTACCCTTACTAGCCTCTAGATGTGTACCTTGTACTGACACCTTGTCAATGTTAGTAGGGTTAAACATTAGAATAGTGTGATGAGGATATGATTGCATGCCACCAATGTACCTCAAAATCATTTCATGAGTATACAATGGAATTGCTATGGATAATGCCTTCTTTTTTAATTCTTGTGTATATTCCTGAATATTCTGGCCTTTACCTTGTCTCATATGCTTCCACTCGATCATTTCCATATATGTATGTGCCGGTGGATAGAATTATTTTCTGATAGCCTTAGTAAAATTATCCCAATAAGAGATTACTTTACCATTTTGAACCAGATCAACTTGCATCTTACTCTCCCACCATATTAAGGTAGTTCCACTTAGTAAAAGAGTATATAATTGTGTTTTTGTATCCTTGTCCATAATTCTTTGAACCATGCAATATACCTCTATATTCTTGATCCAATTGTCCAATTTATTAGCATTCAATTATCCATCATAGGTCGACAACTCGAACTTAACATCCAATTTTAGTAATGGAAAATTATGGTTAATATTCTTACAGGACTTCTTTCGATGAGGATACTGTTTACTTTCTTCAGAAGAAACTGATTATGATGATGAGGAAGGGGAAGGGTGCTCAGAAGGTCCATCACCTTCACCTCCTTCTTCTCCTTTTACTGAAGATTCCCCATTTACATAATTTTGAATTCTCCATTATAAATCATCTATTTCTTATTTTAGTGATCGAAGTGTAGCTCTTATCTCTTCATGGGTCATGGGATAATCTTATTCATCTTTTACCAAAGCCATCTTATGCATTCGAAATCTCTTTCCAATTTCAGACTTATAACTTGCAATTTTTCCTTTACCAAGATCAAGATTGGCTCTTGTAATAATCCACTTGAAAAATACTTGTCAAACCTGCTCTGATCCCAACTTAGTCTGAAAACTCCTTAGATGACAATAATTTAAAATATGCATAAACATCTACTTGATCTTCGAAATAAAATGATCGCTTGACAATTTTGCAATTACATGTGAAATACTTATCTAGACAATTCCACTTTAATAATAAATGACTTGCAAATAATTGAACTTGAAATGAACAATAATAATATAATCACATACACAAGTTGGAAAAATTGGAGTTCACCCAATTTGGGCTAACTCTCTAGGTCCACTTCCAATAGAGACTTCTTTTACTAATACTAAAATGCCTGCATTTTACAATGACCTTTTTACATGTTCCTCAAATGCACAAATGGAGTGCATTGTTAAGTTCCAGGAAAAAATCATGCAAAAATGATACAAAATACTTGAAATTCCATCAAGGTGACCCCCAACACACTTTATGGTGTATTCTCGTACCCTTTGTACTATTGGCATGTTTTACAAGACTAAAATCTTTACATAAAATGGTTTTTTTCTTCCTTGGGGTGCATGCCATTAAATAGGCATGGCCCCCTAACCAATCCTTAAATCCATGGCATGCTTTTAAATATAGATTAATTGGCTTTATAGCCAAATGCAAAATTCTAGGCACACCTTAACTATTCTTAAAACTATAGTTATAACAAACTACTAATAAAGGATAGTTGATTAATGGAAATTTTATGTTATGCTAGTTGATTAAGTCTTGAGCCTCGTTCCTTAATGGAATGGTTATGTGGTGTGGTAATGACCTAAGGTTAAGGGAGCCTCATTCCTTAATGGAATGGTTACATGGTGTGGTAATGAACTAAGGCTAAGGGTTGAGGGCTTAGGCCCTTGTCTCTTTAGCCACCCATATAAAACTTTACACCACTTTAAATAATTTGTATGCCATATAGTTAACAAGGAACATGGTGTGGTATGTTGGAAAAACATGATTTTTAAATACCTTTTGTGGCTATAGAGTTTGTGGGGTCAAACCCCATTGACTCCATATCTTTTATATAACACTAGCTAATCTAGGTCAATGGGATGGTTCCATTTGGCATCCTCTCATTGGCTCTTTCCAATGCCACTTGTCAACACTTGATGGAACCACTTGTCATCATGCGGTTGGACTACTTGTCAATCTATAGATGGATTGCACCTTTTCCAGTCAACTTTCAATTAGGTTCCATGTGTCACCCTGCAATGGTTCCACGTGTCACTTCCTTATTTTCCATGTTCTTTGATTTTTGACTAGGTTTGACTGGAACTTTGACTGTTGATAACTTTTTCATATGAGCTCCATTTGATGAACCATTTTCACTATTGGAACGTCGATGACAAGCAATATGCATTGATAGAATTTTCGAGAAATTTTAGGACACTTTAGTTTTTAGCATTTCTGAACCATTATGTACTTCTATGGATGTTCCAGATCTTTCTGGACCTCTGTGATCATTCCCGTATCCTCTTGGATAAAAATGGAACCTTCATACTTGTCATTAATGACTCCAAGCCTGCCCCAAATCACTTGATCCCTTCCATTATCATTTTTAGTAGTAAACTATGGATCCAATTCATAAAAGTCCCTAAACCTCTGCAAAAAGTTAGCTTCATGTGTTGGTACATCAAATTTGTTCTCAAGAAATAAATCAACACCATCAATGCCATCTTCCATGCATGAATTGTGTTCTAAAATCAGAACATCACCATGATCAAAAGGAAATTCATCCAATGTAAGATCCTCATCATACATAGGTGTCATCACACCCGGTCCCATGTGTTAAAATGTTGATTTATTTGTTCAATGTGCTCATGTTATGATGTTGTCTTCCTAAATAAATCACTCTCCATAGGCTTGGTTTGAAAGTTAAATCCAATGCCACTGGAATAAGCTATCGGATTATCCAAAGTTGTTTTGATGTCATCATAATGGTTTTTTTCTACATGCCCATTATCTGAAGGTATATTAATGATATCAACTATCTCAACATTTTCACTAGTGTTCATCTTCATTGGATAGCTCTAAATGTGTATTCAAGGTTGTTTTTTGTCACTTTTGTTGTACATGTCCTCATTCTTAGTAGCCTCAATAAGTGAATCTCCTTTGACCTTTTCCACATATGGATGAAGTGAATTTGTGAGCATGACTTCATCTTCTTTAAGATCTCCACATGCATGACTAGGTGTCCAAGTACCTTGACATGTGAGACAATAATGTTCTCTCCTCAACTGATTTTTTCCCTTCCTAGGTCATCTATATTCTGCAAATAATGAGGAAGAAACTCTTCTTTATTTCCCTCCTTCTTTTCTTTTTTCTCTGTACTGGTCAAATTATCTACCTTAGTGACTGCTTTCCTTTCTCATGCAAAAAGAGGTTCTAGTATTTCAAGATGTTCTAAAAATGTTGTTAGATTCTTTCGATGTGCTTGATAGACCTATATAAATTATATTATAAGTTCATGCTAGAAGGAAACTCCCCCTTTAACTACACTAGGGTTTAAGATGTAGACAGAGTGAATAACCGTCTAAAAGTTAATCAATTCTCTATTATATCCCAAACATACCAAAACATTTAATGTAAATAAAGCAATAAGAGAAGCGATCGGGTAACTATACCTTTGATCCCATGTCTGGTGATGATCTCCTCAAGCTTGGTAGTTCCAGTGACTACACGTCTCCTCCCAAGGCTAACCTGCATCCAAATATAGGCCAAAAAGGACTACAAGCATGCTATTTTGTTCATGAGTTAGGGTTAGATATTAAGTTCTAAGTATAAATCAATGAAAATACTCAAAACATCATCATTTGGGACAGGAAAATGTGATTCTTTTATTCATCATACAAAGATTACAACTTACAATCTATGTTGGCCACCATTCCATGAACTTGTTCTGGGATCCTCTTTACCATTCTCCAAGTGCACCTTGAATGGAATTCTTCTCTCCAACTTCTGATCACCTCAATGGAAGGGAATGCATTGAATGGAGGAAGAATGGGTTGATGAGGGAATGTAGAGGCAATATCTCACAAAAGGAAGCAAAATCTTGGGTAAGGAGAGGAAGTGAAATTGGGCAGAGTTTCATTGTTCTTATGCTTGGATGTGAAATGAGACCCCAACACCTCCTTTATATGACAAAAGGATGGTTATTCGGTTGGGTGACAGGCTATAGTAGGTGGATTAGTTGGGAAACTTCTAATAGCCCGTGAATTTCAACGATTTCCTTGCAACTTTTTTTTTTCAACTTTTGCAAGCATACACGGGCTATAATGGTGTAGAAAGTGTATGTACGTGAGTTGTAGTGGTGAAACAAGCATATGTACACGGGATGTAATGGTGCAGAAAGTGTATGTACGTAAGCTGTAGTGGTGAAACAAGCGTATGTACATGGGCTGTAATGGTGAAAAAAGTGTATGTACGTGAGTTGTAGTGGTGCAACAAGTGTGTGTACGTGGGTTGTAATGGTGCAGGGCACATACATCTTCTAAAAAATGGTTTTTGAAGAAGAGATCCTCAATAGTGCTTTGGAAAAATATGTAAGTAAGAGGGCCAATGCCATGTATGCATGAGTAGGTAATTTTAGGGCTATAATAGTTCCTAAATAGGCTTCATCCTTCCCAAAGAAACTAACCCACAATCTTCTATAAACCAAAATAGATGAGTGTTGGTCACGTCAACAAAGCAATATGAAAATATCTTTCACTGATAATCCCTCAGGATGACAAGATGCACAACTATGATACCACTATAATGTCCTAGACACTATTTGCACAATTCCTTCTTACTAATGTAGAAATACACAAGTTTTATGAGTGTTGAGTTTCCTCAAACACTTAGGTTGTAGGTGTTTTCACTGTCAAAACTCCCATATATTGCAGTGTATTTTAAAATTGTTTTTCTGAAGTATTATATATGGTTCAAATGTACCCAAAACTCCCTTTAATACAACAAAAATGTATGCAATATCAAGAATAAAATATCCTCAATGCACAACTAATATAATGAAGAAAACATGACAAAGATTTATTGATTTATTACCAACATATAACTAAACAATATCAACAGTAATAACTCACAATATTTTTTCTTGATACACTCCAACTGATAGCTCCTTATTTTCTTGCAAATACAAAGAGAAATATGTGTTGTAAATGATAGTTTATCTCACCCCAAACAACACTGAATGCATCCCCAAGAATAAGCGTCCTTCCCATAGAATAGTAAACCCCAATTTGGAATAACTTGGCCCAATGATGAGATACAGACTCCCAGTGACAAACTCAGACAAGGAACCAAGGGAAATTGAACCCACACTAGATATAACCCTGCCCAAAAGTAAGAAAACTTAGTGTCCACAACAAAATCAACATTTAATGGTCCATATCTTGACCACTCCGCAAAGGAACACTCCCTTATCTGAAAATGACATCTCACCACAAGCACATCGGCCCCAAATCTCAAGAAATGCATCCCACAATCCCAAATTGAATTCATTCAACCCAAAATCCATCACCTCAAGGGAATTTGACCCATCCACAAACAAAACTCCATCTCCAATAAGAAAACCCAACTACAATGAAGAAGTCAACTGCTAACAATGAAATCTCAGCCATAGGAAAATAAAATCAGCTACAATGAAGCACAATGAAAAAATTTGAGTGATCTCTTCCCAATGACCCACTAGGGGGGATAGTCTCACCACCAAAACCAATCTCCAAAAATATCTATGGTTTTCTTTCCCAATATCCAAAGCCACAAGATCTCTCTCAATTCATTTTTATAAAACAACAAATGAATAATGAGAGAGGGCACCCTCATTCCTCTTTTATTTCCTCCTTCACTTTTTTTGGTGACCCTTTAACCCTTTTTCACTTAAGTGACCTATTATCACTGAGTAAATTGTTGGGCTGAAGAAACAGTCTACAAAGGTAACCTACAAACCAACTTTAAGACTGTAAACTAGCCTTTCCAATCTATAAAGAACTCTCTCTAAGACTTGATCTATGATAGACAGATTGATTTTGAACCGATGGATAGATTTAGATTTTTGAGATAGATTTTTTCAAGGTTTGTTGGCAAAGAGTTATAGTATATCTAGGGCAATGGTTTCAACCCCTAAAAACAAAAGAAAACAATGCCTGGTAGGTAGAACTCCTCATAGGAACAAAGGATAAAAAAGGTGATGAACTTCAGTTTTGGGTTTGATTATGTAGGGTGAAAGAAGAACATAAACACATAACAAAATAAGAGAATCATAAAGGATGAATTCTGACCTTAGTTAAGAAGATAAACATAATTTAAATCAGTTAATTCTAGAGCACCATTAGATGAATTCTAGACCTTTCATTTGCCAATTTAAACAAAAGAAAAGTGCAGATGAAAGTAAGTACACAAGGAATACATACAAAGAAGAGTACAATCTTCAAATCACCACCATTATAATATTTTTCATAAGGCGTTCAAGACTTCTACATTTGTATTTCTATTAGATTCATAAAATTACATTGAAGATCAAAATGCCTATACTTCTTCTCGCCTCTTGGTTTTTATGGATTTCCTGAATATATACAAAAGAATATGCCTATATTGTCGAATTCAGATTCAAATATGATCCTAAAATCAGTGCCAATAGTCACACATAATCAACATGAAATATTTAATAATCTGCTAAAAATAAGGAGTTGACCAGACTCATTTAATTTAAACCGTAACAACTTTGATATGGCAATAAATAAACAAAATATATGATTTCCACTTCTGATGTTTTTCATAGATGAGCTAGCACATTGTCGAAACATTCAAGATGAGTTGGAGGTATTCTTAGTAATTTTGTCACTGTTGCATAGTAAGTCCATTGTGCGACGCAGGAAAAATATAACAGAGTCTGCGCAGCAACGGGTGATCATATTTGTGTAGAAAAATCGTTGTGTTAGTTTATGTGAGCTTTTCAAAATGAAAAAATAACAAAACTGTCTCAATTCGATTTCCAGTTGTTCAGTTCTCCGCTACTTCATCCAATAAATCAAGTTTTCCCTTCTTTTTTATCTCCACTTGCTGCACTGGGATTTCCTCTTGATGTTGTAACTTCTTAGTTGAGGACCTTGTTAAGGGCGCATTAGTCTGAGGAACCTCCTTTACCTATGGACTCAGTTCTATACTTTTCCCTTTATTCTTTGTTTCAGAATCAGTTGAAATTGATGGTACTGACCGTTTTTTTGTTATAGGAAAATATTTCTTGAAAACATTTTCGAAAGACTTCGTCTTCAATTCTCTATTTTCATGTTGTAACTGTGCTATGAAAAAGTGGAACTTGTTCAATTGTTCCTGCAACTCGATAATTGAAGTATCTTTGTCATCAGAGAGAATTGGTTGTATGAAGTTTTCTATAATATTATTGGTTTCTTGCACTATATGTACAACAATAATTCTCTTTGTTTCAGATTTGGTGCATGGTTTACTGGGAGCTTCAGTCACTTTTGGAGAGAATTGGAGTTTCTTTCCTTTCTTCTTATTCTGCTGACTTGCTGTAGGTTCTTTAGTTTATCCTCCCTTTTTCTTAACAGAGCTTTTATGGATTGATGTTTCATTTGTTTCTATCGATGAAGGTGTATTTCTCCACCTTTGAAGGTTGCTTAGGGAATCTACTGCTATGCCTGATGAATTTAGAAAGGACTCCCAATATTGATTTCTCTTTCTCAACTCCTCGAATTTCAACAGTTTGATCAAAGAAAAATTAAAAATGCTAGCATCTCCTTTCTCTTTCCTCAGTTTTACTTTGTCATCCATCTTTCCAAGACTTCTGAAGAGATAAAATGGTAAATTCAAAGGCTTCTTACTGGTGAAATGCATTAAGAGCCTAATGTGATATTTGTGAACCTTGTCAAATCTCCCTTCACATGTAAAAACTTTATGGATAACCCTCAACACATCACTGTGACTTTTTATAAAAACTTTCTAGGTATGGTAGTGCCAAATTTATAATTTCTAAATTCAAGCTTCATAAAATCATGATAGTGAGATAGATCTAACTACATATTTTTTAACCATTTTCCTCCAAGGGCATGAATTTTTGTTGCAGCTGCAACACTATCTTCAAAAACTTGCAACTGGAGGTTTCACACTTTAGTATTAGAGCCATCTGAATTCTATGCAAACTCCCTCACCACCTATCTATTGTACCCCTGGAGTTTTTCAAAAAACCTAATACAACCCACTTGTTCAAAGGATGCTCTGATTGTTGGGTCTACCTTTACCAAATTTAAACCCTGTGGCTCAAACCTCACGATTTTCCCTCTTCTTACATTCTTTATTTTTCGTTCAGGAGTTGTCATTATGTTGATATATGTCAACCCTGTGTGATCTGCAGGTGTGCAACAATAGATTATAATAACCTATGCATAGAGAAAATGGGAACAATAACCTCTGTGTAGAAAACGATAGAAATAACCTCTACGCAACAAATGCTAATAGTGACTTTCACGCATTGTGCAACCATAGGTACCAACAGAAAAATTTGTGCAACAAAAGAAAAAAAACAAAAAAATCGACGCAACAAGGAACAACAACAAGAAACTCAGTGCAACAATCAACAACAACAAGAAACTCGAGGCAACAACAAGGATGGCTAGGGTTTAGCTCGAATGAATTAAAGCTCGTTATGTGAAAAGAAAATTTGTTTCAGAGGCTAACTTGTAATGGGCTCCAAGAAAGTCTCTCAAACAATGATGGACACAAATGGAGAATGCCCAACAAAAAATAGAGTAAAAGGTTTGCATAGTGAATATCAACATGCATGGTTTGCGTAGCGACTAGTAACACTCAACATTTGCATAGCGACTGGATTATGAGTAGAAGAGATACTTGGATCTTGTTGGAGAGGCTATGGATGATGCACAAGTCTTGGAGGAGGTGGAGAAAAACAAAAGGTGGCCAATATTTGTGCTCGAATGGATAAGGGACAAAATTTTGAAAAGGGAAGTGGTTATCCATAGTGAAAAGACGTTTCAATGCAAGGTAGGGATTTGTGCAGCGAGTACACTTTTGAAGTTTGCAACGATAAAAATGACATGGAGTGTCATGATCGTTCCTTATTTGACCTCATGAAAGGTGATGATGAACCATAATACCTTTCAACATGACATTCACCCTAACCTATGACTTGACCTTAGCATGTCATAATTTCTTACTTTTTAATGTGATTCAAGACTTAGGAAAGTGGACCATTACCAATTGAACATGATGGAATTTACACTCTTGAATCTTTGCTTTTTATGATGGTGTTTTATGAAAAATACAATACACCCTTTAAACCAACTTATGGATAGACCCCTTACTGACATTTCAAGTCATTCTTTATTTGATTACTAACCTCATAAACATTGACACACTAACTATGACTCATTTAGGAATGCCTTGATTTTCCCAAGATCATGGCATGACTTTGAAAACTTTGGACAAACCTCTAACTCTAGATATGAAAATCATGGTGTTAACAACTCGCTCCAATGGGGATTTTATCCTCCCAGTGAGGTAGCAAAGAAAATTATTCCAAGTGCCCAACCATTGGGATTTAGTCGAGTCAAAAAACTCTAAACTGACAAAAAAAAATATTTACAAGACTTTATTGACACAACTTTGACTAAACTTAGCACAAACGTAGGTCCTTAACTTCAGGCTTCAATTTTCTACTAATTATTGAGTTCAAATGATTCATCTGAAAATAAAATGGTTATTTACCATGAAATTGAAAGATTAAAAAATGTTTAAGCAAGATAGTGTTTGATAAACCTGCCATTCATAGGTCCGCCACCAATGAGATCTCCATTGAGATCCTTCATCAAATAGGCATTGTTCCCATGGTATGCAACAATCTTGAATGGTCCCATCCAAATATGGTCAAACTTCCCATGCTTCCCTTTGTCTTCATTCCTTGCATCCCACTTCAGTACCAAATCATCCACCTTGAAATTATCTTCCTTAGTATGCATGTCAAAGGATCTTTTCATTTTATCTTGGTGCAGTTGTAAGTTGTTGAAGACCCATTCTCTCATTTTCTACATATGGATTAATTGGTTTATACTCCTTTGAGAATCATTTTGTTCAACTTCTTTCTCTTGCAACAGTATCATCACTTTCAGTCCTAATGCGGTAGGAAAAACTACCTCTGTACCATATACAATCTGAAAGGGTGATGTAGCAATAGACCTTTTGGTGGTGATTCTATCAAGCCATAGTGCATAGATAAGATTTTTGTTCCAAGCTTTGTTGTTTTCCCGCAGAATCGTCTTAATAATTATGGTCAAGATTTTGTTGGATAACTTAGCCAACCCATTACCCTATGGGTAATAAGCTATGGAATGGCCAAGATTTATATTATAGTCACTGCAAAATTTCTCCATTCTCTTGGAGTTGAATGTTGCTGCATTGTCAGTAATGATCTTGACTAGACAACCAAATCTAGACAAAATATTTCTTTCTAAAAATTGAATGATAACAATATCAATAGCTTGCCTTGTGGGGACTGCTTCAATCCATTTGGTGAAGTAGTTTGTGGCTGTTAGTATCCACCCATGCTGAGTTAAGGATGGTGGATGGATCTCTCTTATAAAATCAAGGCCCTGTTTCTTGAATGGTGCTTCAACAGAGATATGCTTTAAAGGTAAGGGGTGAAACTTTCTTTTTCCATCAAAACTTTGGCATTCATGGCAGATTGACACTTCCTTGTACACATCAAAAAAAATACTATGCCAATAGAAACATGTCCTCAGTATTTTATGTACAATGGTATTCCAATAATGGTGCCCTCCAAAATCACCTTTATAAAACTCTTTGATATATTTTTTCACTTCTTCATACAACAAAAAATTTAGCAAGATCCCACCTAGATCTTTCTAATACAAAGAATGGTCCAGACTGCAAGACTTTGTTACTTTCAACCTCAAAAGTTGGCTTTGGTTTCACTTAATTCAGGAGGAGCTTATAAATTTCTTAATACATAAATAATATCAGCATACCAAGGAGAATCAAGGAATTTTTGGGATACATGTGGGACTGTCTCTTCTTCTAAAATTGTTGATAGGTCAGCAATGAAATTGATTCCCAGGGAATTAAAATTGGAACGTGCCATCATCTTTTCAATCCCCTGACCTTTAATCATCTTTGTAGGTTTCATATCGAGGTCATACTTCAACAATAAAAAATCCTTTTTCCCCTTCTACCTTTAGGATTAGGCTAATTCAAAATGTCTTTCAAAGAATTTCTAGGCACATACACAATGATATGGGAATGCAAGATATAAGTTCTAAATTCCTTTAGGGCCTTCACCAAGGCATATTCATTTTTTCCATGATGTCATACCTCAGTGGGGAGTCTCTCAAAGTCCTTCTATATTAGACTATGAGCCTTTCAAGGCTTTGTTCATATTTTTGCAACAAAACACCAATAATGGTGTGTTTTGAAACAAAAGAAAACAAGATAAAATATTTTGCAAAATTTGGGTTGGCCAACAGTGGAGCTTTGGTCAGTGCCACTTTAATATCTTCAAAATACTTCCTAGATTTAGTAGTCCATTTTATCTCATTTCGTTTCCTGATCATATTTGTGATATACTTTATGATTTCATCCAAGTTAGGGATAAAACTTCTCAAAAAAATTACTTTTCCTAGGAAGGAGTGTACCTCCTTCTTGCTCTTGGTTGTGCCAATCTTCAGAATTGCTTCCAATCTATTGGGGTCTATCTTTATCCCTTCCTTTGAAATAATGTGTCCAAGTAATTTTCCTTCTTTCATTCCAAAATTTGACTTTTTGGGATTCAATTAGATGCCAAACTTCCTACATTTATGAAAAACCCTTCTTAGATGTTTAATATGTTCATCATCAGAATTTGAAAATATAATGATATAATCTAAATAAATAACAACAAAATTATCTTTCTCATCAACAAAGGTTATGTCCATGGCCCTTTGGAAGGGTTCTCCTACATTCATAAGCCCAAAAGGCATTTTTGCATACATGAAGGTGCCCCAAGGTGTTGTAAAAGTTGTCTTCTCTTGGTCATCAAGATGCACCCTGATTTGGTTGTATCCAGAGAAACCATCAAGCATTGATATCTTCTAAGATCCAACCACCTTCTGTAGAATATAATCCATCTTAGGAAGTGTATAATTGTCTTTGAGAGACACCCTGTTTAGATTCTGAAAGTCTACACACAACCTGATCTCACCACTTTTCTTCATGACAGACACTAGGTTAGCCATCCACTTGGAAGATATTAAGGACACTATAATTTTTGCATCAAACAACTTCCTTATCTCCTTTTCAATCAATGGAAGCAACATATTGTTTATTCTTCTCAACTTTTGCTTGAAAGGTTTATGATCATCCTTGATTGGAATTACATGTTGAATTACCTTAGTATCATAGACCTTTAAATCTTCATAACTCCATGCAAAGACATCAGGGAAATCTTTCATTAGGATGATATACCTTTGTTTAATTTTTGGACTAAGTGTCCTGGAAAGTTTGATGATCTTGGTATATTTCTGAGTCCCAATGTTGCAATCTTCTATGTCCTCATCACTTGCAGTGATTTTAGTATTTCTGGATACATCCTTGTTGTCAAAAATCCTTTGGGAATAATGTTATTTTTGAGATGCACTATATCTCTTCCTACAATTTGATTTTGAAAACAATCATCATTTGTGAACATAGTTGCATCTTCATCCTCTTCACAACAACACTCATCATCAATATTTGAATTATCAAATTCATCACTCATCTGAAGGAATATTTCTACATGTTTATTATCTTCAAATATTTGCCAATATTTAATGTTGTCAGGTATTGCTATCTTGTGCTTGACTTCAATTTCATACTTTTTGTTAGGAAAAATTCGAATTTTGAAAATAGAGGCTGAAGTGGCTAGAGCATCAACAATTAGGTTTCTCCCCCTAGGAATCACTGATAAATTGTATTCTGAAAACTCTTCAATAAGATCAAGTACTATATTCCTATATTCCCTCAATCTAGGATGCTTGGATTGATATATACCCTTTACCTGATTTATGACAAGCTCAGAATCCCCATGTACAACTATCCTCCTAGCACCCAATTATTTCAATGTCTTCAATCCCAAAATCAGTGCCTCATATTCAACCATGTTATTGGTGCAATTAAAAGAAAATTTGTAAGAACAGAGTTTTGTACCTATCTTGGGAGGGTCGATCCACACACCAGCTCCTACTCCTTCTCTACTAGAAGCTTCATCAAAACTCATGTTCCACATATCATCCTCTTCACTATTTTGATGATCTGTAATTTCCTCTAAATGATGACCATATTTGTCTTTGATGGTCTTAACAGTATTTGGATCCTCCTCTTCAAAATTCAAGTCATTATATAAAACAGAAGAACCAACCTCAATATCTACATAGAAAATAGGATGGTTGTTTGGTTGGGTTTTTCTACTCACCATGTACTTGAGAAACACTTCTCTGTACAACGTCCTTTCTTGGACAAAAACATGGATAGTAGCATATGTCATATCCATTTGCAAAGTCCCTTTCAACTTTGCAGCCCATGATCTAGATAACAACATGCCAAATTTAGGAGGGATGTCAACAACAACCCCATCCATCATCATAATTTTCGATGGAATTTCGGATAATGATACAATCAGATCTTTGATTAAACCCAATCATTTAACCTTCCTTGAGTCAAAGGAGAAAATATCCTTGTAAGGCCTTGTAATATATAGACCCAACTCATCCATTACTACCTTGGGAATGAGATTAGGTGATGCTCTTTCTTGGGAATGACGACTACCTTGGGAATGATGATTTCTTCCTTTCTTTCCTCATGTATCTTCTTTGGGGGTTCTTCTTTGGATTTTCCTTTCTCCATTGCAGCCTTTGTTGAACTATATTTCTTAGGTTGGCTTGAGGAAGTGGTATTGATATGAAGTTCCCTTGGGGGGTTTGTAGGCACCTTTTTACTTCTGAGGTTGTGATGTTTATGAAACTGCATAATAGAATTTTGCAATCTCTTCTTATACTCTTTTGTTTCCATTAACATATCATCATTATCCTACATAAACTTATCATTTGCATCCAAAAATTGATGATGTTCCTCTTTAGTTAAGAACACATTTGTTTTAGTATCATCACAACAATGCATATTGTCTTCAATTGTTTGATCAAAATATTCATTTACATAGTTGTTTTGGAAAGGAGGTTTTATTTTATGATCACCTTGATTCCTCTGGTCTCTTTTCCTGATCTGTGGAACTTGCACTCTTCTAAAATTGTGATTTTTGGGCTGAAAATAAATTTGATCTCTGGTGGCAGGCTTATTATCCAAGGGCATTATTTCCATAAATATTTCCATAGTCTTCTTCATCAAATAAAATTTCTCATCTTATGATTGAGAAGTTGAGGTTTGTGCTTCTCCTTGGACCTTTTTCACATCTTTGTTAGGATTATGTTTGATCTTCCCTGAGGCCATCAAATTTACCTCCACATCAATTGCATCACTCATGATGTCATCTAGTGTATTTGATATCCTTTCTCTCAACACCAAGGCAAATTCACTGTCAAAAGAATCGGTATATCAAAGTTGGGAATCTCCACGAGGGGGTTTAACTTCAGTGGGGATTGAATTATAAACTTTCATAAATCTGGTTGAAAACTCTTGTATTGTTTCATTAGTTGATCTCTTTATGTTATTGTACTGAGCTAGCAACTGAAGAGGATTCTTCTTGTCACCCCACATTTCAAGAAAAAATGTTTCAAAGGCAACAAAATCAGGGATTCTTGCTGCAGGGAGAGATTTGAACCATTTTCTAACTTCTCCTGAAAGGATTTGAGCAAATAGTCTAAATTTTTCATCTTCATGATCTACCTCCTCTAGTTCTACAAAGTCATTAAACCAATCTAAATGTCTATGGGATGATACATTCTCTTCAACATCAAATGATCTGATTCAATGATTGTTGGCACAAGGGCAGACCCAGGGTTCAACGCTACAACAACGCACCAACAAAACCCTAACTACCAGACCTTTAGCCAACACCTGAGAAGCAGATGAAGTCTCACCCGAGGTAGAGACAGGGGTGGTTGTGAGACTCGGGTGTCTGCAACCTTATCTGGGACACATATCTATGATTATAACACTTAGCAATCACCTAGCATAGATTATTCATCAATATTCAACCCCCATGATACTTCGTAGATATCACATAGCATCGCAGTACGTACTTAGATCTAAGATAATTCAACACTTAGCCACAACAAGATAGATTAGATTCAACAGATCAAGCACTAAGAATCTTACATAACAGATCTAACATTCATTCATATCTCAGAAGCACAAAGCATAAATAGATCTATATAAACACATCAAATCACTTAGCAAAGAAAGAGACAAACACATCAGGTCGAGGCACAAAGCACAACACATAGATTTACCGTGGTTCACCCCCACCCTAGGGCTACGTCCACAAAGTTTTCTTCTTTATTAGCTTCAGTTAATCAGGTTACAACACAGGTCCATCCGAATCCCTCTTTGCATAGGATGGAAGATTTGCGCAACTCGCTATATCCTTCTTCCTTGCACTACAACACAAAGCCTTCTACAGTCTCTCACAGGGACTTTCACTCAACTCTACAAGTCTTACACAAAATGCACAAAGCCTTGATCACGCACATTCAACCCTTGGAACTTAGCCTACATCACATAGATATATCATCCAGTACTCCTATATATGGACTAGACATCTATATATACATACAAAATAGGCCTAAACATGGGTAAACCCATGGACCGACATCCCAATTTAATTACATTATCCCCCAAAACCCAAAAAGGACCCAAAAAGGGGTCTAGCTTCCACGATTTCTACTCTGCGTTGTGCTCCATCTTTGACAAGATGTTGAAGTCCCAAAAATGGTCAAATATGACCAAGTGTTCCTCAAAACTTGTTCAAGGGCCAATAGGCCCCCAACACTCACCTGTGACTTGTCCCGAGTCACTCAGGTTTGGGTAAGTTTTCCTCAAAGGTCTCAAGCTTGGCTTGAGCTGCTTCGACTTGTCTCTGTGCTACTGCTTCTTGCTCAGTGAATTCCTAAAAACCCACTTCGCTGATTGGTCTTTCCAGTTGTTTCTCGACTGTAACAACTACTTGTTCTAGTAGTGTTCCTTGGCCTTCAATTTCTTCAAACAGTAGGTAGGCCACCTCCTGGCTTGGCTGGATTTTTTGGGTGACTTCCATCACTTTGTTCAGCATGGTAAGAATGAGTTGTTGGGCAGTGCATTGTTCCTGGGATCTCTTCATCCTCTCGATGGGTGACAGGAGCTTGAGCTGCACCTATACTGTATCTACGTGCTGCTTTTCTTCCTGGAGTTGGGACTCTAGTTTCTTCAACTCTGGGTCTTCAGATAGTTTTTCATATATCTGTGCGCTTCTACTACTTAGTTGTTTACATTCTGCAACAAGTGTTTTAATCCACTTGACAAATCTCTGAGAATTCAATTCGTGTTGGTCATGAACTTCTTGTGGAGTCTGTGGTATGGCCTAAAGCTCTAATTCCACGACCCTTTATTGAAGTTGTTGAATACATTCAGCCAGCTTCATCACTTGGTTCTTTATGGGCTCTTCAGCCTTCTGCTCTAAGATGGTCATAGAGATAAATTCTCTGTTGACTACTTCTTCAATTCCTATCTTCTTTGCGAGAAGATTCTCTTTCTCTTTTTGGATCTTCGCTCTGTCTTCTTCAAATTTTGCTTGGAGAGCATTCTTCGCTTGTTGCGCGGCTTGGCTTTGTTCAATAATTTCCTCCTGTGCTTTCTTTAGGGCCTGGGTGGCCTGCACTTTTTCTTCCTGAGCATGTCAAAGGCGTACTTCGATTGCATCAAAAATCTTGCAGAGATGAATTGATTCATCTCCCACTTCTGTTGTTCCTTCTGGCAGAGGTGTAGTAGAGATTGCTCGGCTAGACTGGAGTGCTTGTTGTACTCCTTGGAGTGCCATCTCAATTTGGATATACATTTGTTCCTACTTCACCTCCCGCTTCTTTATGATTTCCTTTGAAGCATCATTGACTGCTGCAACAATGAAATCAAAGTCATCCAATGTGAGGGTAGTTCACATCTTGGTTACAGGGGTTCTTGGTTTCTTTCTGGAGGAAGATTTTAGAGGGGAGACCTTCCTTTTCTTAAATGAGTCTTCTTCGACCCTAGGTGGTGGTACTTCAACTTTCTGTTGTTTAGTTTCTGTACCTTCTTTGTCATCACCTTCTTCATCTGGTGTAATGGAAGTTGTCCTTACAAATAGGTTGTCAACATCCTTTTCTTCAGTCTTCTTCGTCATTTTTTCTTTCTTTGTCAAGTGTATCCTGCACAGTTCTGGGGCTGTTGATGTTGGACATTTCTATTGGGTCTACTGAAACAAGGAGGTTTTCCAACCATTCCTTCGTGATCTCTTCCAGGTCTTCTTTTGTCATCTTATAATATGACTGAAGTTGTTCCTGGTGCTCATCAACACATGGGATTATGCATATAAAGTGGCGGTCCATCCATTATGGCATGGTCCAATGGTATAGTAGTTATCCTTTAATGCTTTTTTGTCCATTCGGGGTGGAATTCGAATGGGTATATCGGTCCAACAACTATATTGCTTCGCCACGGTGAAGTGTCATATTTCATTGTTCTGATATCCCGACGAAGCTCAATTCCTGTGATTTCTCCTTCTATGAAATTTCCTATGGAGTCTTCTATAGATTTTCAATCTTGGCTCTCTTCTTACTTAGCTTCCTAGCCTTCTTCCTAGTGAGGTTCGTCTCGGTCATCCTTTTTTAATTCTGATTCTTATCTTCTCTCCACATAGTCACTTTGCGATGTTGAGATTCTTTCTTCATATCCAAGGGTAATACTCCTTCATCACATGGATTAGGTATTTCGGTCTTCTATGGTTCCTCTAATTTTCTTATAGATTTGACATCCAAGTCCCTAGTGTTCAATATCTTATATCTTTTCTCTTGTTCTTCCATCAAGTAGGCGATCCTTCTAGTCGTAAATTCCACGAGTTCTTGCTTCTTTTGTTCTAGGGTTTCCTTTTCTTCTTTTCTCTGGATCTGGTCTTTTTCAATCCAGATCTTTCCTAAAAAAGATGGAAATGGGGCATATTCCTCAATAAATTTAATAACTTCAAATTATTCCTCTGTCAAAGCTCCATGGGTACTCATAGCTATCCGGGTAATCCTGCCACATAGGGTTACCATTTTTCCTTTAAACAACCCTATTTTTCCTAGTGAAGGAACCATAGCAGTCCTTCCTAGGGTTTCTCAAGGACTTTATGTCATAATGTTCATCTATGTTCCCTCATCCAAAGCACAGTCAATGTCGAAGTCTCCTATTCTTACTTCGATTTTCTCCTTTTCTTTGAATATCTCTGACAAACTGGCATCTTTATGTTCATCCAGAGTTTCTTTTATTTTCAGCAACATAATCTCTGATTCTTTCTGGGGTTCTTCTATAATCTTAGTTTCTTGATCTCCTTCAGGGTTTTCTTTATCCATATTCATATTTTCAAGTCTAGCAATCATTCTAGGGCAATCCAGTACTTCATGGTCCATAGCCTTACAATAGAGTCAACTAGGTTTTCTCCCAGGGCATTCCTTAGCAATATGTCCTGGTCTTATGCAATTGTAACAAAGAGTTACTCCTCTCTTTCTCTTCAATGATACCCAACTTTTCTTGTACCGATTTATAGGGTCATAATGGCTAGCCTACATAAATTTATTTCTAGGATCCTGCATCCATTGGTTAGTCCAAAAGTTCTTTCTATGCATAGGTATAACATATCTTTCATTATTCTTATCAGATCTATTCATATCAAACATTCTTTCATCTAATAATGCCCTAGTTTTCAATCTAGGACAAAATCTATCAAGCATACCTAAATCCATACTTTAGAAACAAAAATTTTCACTTCGTTTACTTCTAGAGGGCACAAAGCTTCCATATCTAAGAAATTTTAACTATTCTTACCTTTATTAGAGCACACAACTTACAGATCTTACTTCTTTTCTTCAGTATCAACCTCTTTTCTTGCAGATCTGACTTCTTTCCTTCAGATCGGTCCTTCCTTCTTCAACACATAGCTTTTCAAATCAAGTGGATCACTGTGCACTAGGGCATAGATCCATGCATAGAGATTTCACAATTTCAGGACGAATCTTTGCACAAAGCTTCTTCTGCTCAGTTCCCAACAATCATAGTTTTAGGTCCCAGCAATGGAACCATTTGTTGGCATAGGGGCAGGACCAGGGTTCAATGCTACAACAACGCACCAACAAAACCCTAACTACTGGCCCTTTCAGTAACACCTGCGAAGCAAATGAATTCTCACCTGAGGTAGAGGTAGGGGTGGTTGTGAGACTCAGGTGTTTGCAACCTTAGCTGGGACACAGATCTGTTATTATAACACTTAGAAATCACCTAGCATAGATTATTCATCAATATTCAACCCCCATGATACTTCATAGATAGCATAGAGCATCGCAGTACGTACTTATATCTAAGATAATTCAACACTTATCCACAACAAGATAGATTATATTCGACAAATCAAGCATTAATCATATTACATACCATATCTAACATTCATTTGTATCTCAGAAGAACAAAGCATACATAGATCTATCTAAACACATCAAAGCACTTAGCAAAGAAAGAGACAAACACATTAGGTCGAGGCACAAAGCACAACACACAGATTTACCATGATTCACCCCCACCCTGGGGCTACGTCCACAAACTCTTCTTCTTTATTAGCTTCAGTTAATCAGGTTACAACACAGATCCATTTGAATCCCTCTTTGCATAGGACAGAAGATCTGTGTAGCTCACTAGATCCTTCTTCCTTGCACTACAACACAAAGCCTTCTACAGTCTCTCACAGGGACTTGCACTCGGCTCTGCAAGTCTTACACAAAATGCACAAAGCCTTGATCACACAGATTCAACCCTTGGCACCTAGCTTACATCACATAGATATATCATCCACTACTCCTCTATATGGCCTAGACATCTATATATACATACAAAATAGGCCTAAACATGGGCAAACCCATGGGCCGACATCCCAATCCCATTACATTATCCCCAAAAACCCAAAAAGGACCCAAAAAGAGGTCTAGCTTCCATGATTTCCGCTTCACATTGCGCTCCATCTTTGACAAGCTTTCGAAGTCCCAAAAATGGTCAAATATGACCAAGTGTTCCTCAAAACTTGGTCAAGGGCCAACAATGATTATAATTTTGAGGTAAATCATGCAACTATGAAGGCAAGACAAGAGGATAAAATATGGCTACCATGGCTCTAGGAGGATTTTGAGATAGGATTTTGAGCTATCTGAACAGTTTGAGTGGGGACAGTCTGAATAAGAATAGTCTGAATGGGGAAAGTGGGAATAAAAGACTATAATTTCTTCTCATCAAAGATGATTTCATTCAAATTAGATTTTGATCTAGATCTGAACAAGGTTTGTTCAATTTAAATCAAAGTCAAGGTCATCAACACTTTTTACCCCATATTTTGGAAAAGATAGATTTATGTCCAGGAAAGAAAATGAGTTGATTGTATTTACTTTTATTTTTTATAAAATTTTCTTGGGATCAGACATAGATGTTATAGGCTCTAGATCAAGGTTCCTTCTAGTGTAAATTCTCTTGGGATCCAGGATTTCTTATTTTCTTTAAAAACTTTATGCTACTAATATTATTAAATGAATTCACTAGGTTAAAAAATAGTTCAACCAATAAGGTGTTTGATTCACTGTTACCCTCAAGAATCAAATCTAAAGCTTTTAAGTCATTCTTTCCCAGGGAATATTTTCAATTTCATCCCCGACAACGATGCCAAAATGTTATCACTCAGCAAATTGTTAGGCTAAAGAAACAATCTACAAAGGTAACCTACAAACCAACTCTAAGACCGAAAACTAGCCTTACCAATCTAGAGAGGGCTCTCTCAGAGACTTGATCTTTGATAGGCAGATTGCTTTTGAACTGATGGCTAGATTTAGATGTTTGAGATAGTTTTTTTCAAGGTTTGTTGGAAAAGAGGTATAGTATCTCTAGGGATATGGAATCAACCCCTCAAAACAAAAGAAAACAATGCCTGGTAGGTAGAACTCCTCATAGGAATAAAGGATAAACAAGGTGTTGAACTTCAGTTTTGAGTTTGATTATGTAGGGTGAAAGAAGAATAGAAACACATAACAGAATCAAAGCATCATAAAGGATGAATTCTGACATTAGTTAAGAAGATAAACATAATTTAAATCAGTTAAGTCTAGAGCACCATTAGATGAATTCTAGACCATTAATTTGCCAATTTAAACAGAAGAAAAGTGCAGTTGAAAGTAAGTACACAAGGAATACATACAAACAAGAGTACAATCTTCAAATAACCACCATTAAAATATTTTTCATAAGGAGTTGGGGACTTCTACATTTGTATTTCTATTAGATTCAGAAAATTACATTGAAGATAAAAATGCCTATACTTATGCCCGCCTCTTGGTTTTCATCGATTTTCTGAATATATACAAAATCATATTCCTATAGTGTCGAATTTGTATTCAAATATGATCCTAAAATCAGTTCTAACAGTCGCACTTAATCAACACGAAATCTTTAACGGTCTACTAAAAAGGAGTTGGCCAAACTCATTTAATTTAAACCGTAACAACTTTGATATTGCAATAAATAAATAAAATATATGATTTCCACTTCTGATGTTTTTCATAGATGAGCTAGCGCATTGTCGAAACATTCAAGCTGAGCTAGAGGTATTCTTAGTAATTATGTCCCTATTGCGTAGTAAGTTCATTGCGCGATGCAAGAAAAATATAACAGAGTTTGTGCAACAATGGGTGATCATATTTGCGCAACAAAATCACTGTGTTACTTTATGTGAGATTTTCAAAATTACAAAATAACAAAAATGTGTCAATTCGATTTCCAATTGTTCAGTTCTCTGCTGCTTCAGCCAACAAATCAAGTTTTCCCTTCTTTTTAATCTCCAATTGCTGCACTAGGATTTCCTCTCGATGTTGTAACTTCTTAGTTGAGTGCCTTGTTAAGGGCGCATTAGTTTGAGGAATATCCTTTACCTATGGAGTATGGTCTATCAGTTTCCCTTTATTCTTTGTTCTAGAATCAACTAAAATTGATGGTACTGACCATTTTTCTATTACAAAAAAATATTTCTTGAAAACATTTTCTAAAGAATTCTTCTTCATCTCTTTATTTTCATCTTGTAACTGTGCTATGACAAAGTGGGCCTTCTTCAACTTTTCCTTCAACTCGATAATTTAAGTATCTTTGTCATCAGAGAGAATTGGTTGTATGAATTTTTATGGAATCGTACTGGTTTCCTGCGTTGTATGTCCAACATGAATTCTCTTTGTTGCATATTTCATGCGTGGTTTTGTTATAACCCTAAATTGCACCACACATGCTTACTTGGCATCAGGCCAACTCATATCGCTTCTTTGCCAAAAATCTGTTGAACAACTCTTTGAAAATCCTATTGTGTAAAGGCCCACGCGCCCTAACCCATTACTGCACACATGTACACGTTGGCTGACTCACAACAGCCCGCGTGCACCTAAAAAAGCACGAAAAAAGGAAAGTTGTCGATGGAACAAAAAGCTATGGGTCAGTTAACTGAAACTCCCGGCCATGCATGGCCGAGGGTTCATCCAAAACCCTAGCTCCTTCTAGCCTATAAAAGAAGGGGTAGGGGTACCATTTGGAGGAGGAAAAAATATAGAGAAGAAACTATGCCCATTTACGTAATCCATTGTCCCAACCCTTTAGCCTTTCCTCATGTCAAAGGAGATTTAACGCAAAGCAGTTGAAGGACAAAAGAAGAGGAGCCCAGGATCAGGTTCAAGGAGCAGTGGCCGGTCTCAAATTTTGTAAGTTGATTCACTTTCAGTAATAAAAAGAATGCTTTTCCAGTCCCAATTCATGAATTGTCTATGGTTTGATTAATTTATGCTTGATTTCTAACCCTTGAGTATAGAAGTAGCACGCATGCATAGTTGTTGTTTGTCTTGAGTGCAGGTCATCTATGGAAGGAGCAGCACAAGCAAGTAATCAAAGCGCAACGGAGGATCTACATCGAACGCTGGTAATAAGGTAGGTGGTCCTTTTCCATGCATTTACTGAGAAAAAGGGATTTAAATCTTGGGATGTAGGTAAAAAAGTAGTTTTTATTCGGTCAAATATGCATGCAAGTCTGAGCCTAGTTTGCTAGTCCGTAGGGTGTTTTTCCCAACAACAGAATTGGCGACCATACTGGGGAGAATACTCTTTAGGGTTCCTGGATTTATTTAATTTTTTGGGTAGTTTAAAGACTAGGTTTTCTGTTTTTTCTTTGCCTGATTTTATTTTTCTATAAGGTTTGAGCTAGCAGGGAGTCTGGTTTTCCATACCAGCTTTCCCTGACTTTTGCTTGACTGTATTTTTTGGGACACACAGAGGTACATGCGGCCTACAGAGGGCCTGAACGTGTGTACCCGCGCCGTATCCTCTGACAGTCCACGTGTGAATGCTAGCAATAGAGATAGCAGTAGCGTGTAGGAGTTCAGAGAACCTTAGAGGCATTCCTCCTCTTCCCTGTCAGAATTACACATTCTCAGGGGGTTTTCTGGAATCCTGTCTGAGTCTTGCTGGTTCACAGTCCTATCTCAGATTGTTTTTTTTTCACTTTATTATTCATTGCATTATTTGTCTTTTCTGTTAGAAAGAGCATCCAAGCCTTCAAGGGATCCTGGTTATCAATACCAGAGGCCTCTTCCTAGTCTAGACTGCATGTTTTCATATTTTTCCTTGGAATTTAGATATACACGCGGCCTATACAAGGGCAGCCCATGTGTACATGCTTTCTATCTCTGTTCAGCATGCATTTACACGCGTGCTGTTTTAGTGACAGTCGCGTGCCTGTACAGGCTACTTTTTGCTCAGGGTGGGGCAGTCATCCCCTCCTTTGATAAGAGGTATTCCTCTCAGGTGTTTGAATCTAGGTTTGAACATTCAATAGGTTAGGATTCATCTTACCCTTAGCCTGCTTTTTCTCAGTTAATAGTTCACAGGAAAAAAAAAAAAAAAAAAAAAATTGTTTTATGGTTTTTAGACAAGTGTGAGAGTCATTGTTTGTTCAATTGATTTTGTTTGATTCTTCAATCTAATTCTTTGCGATCTGCGCTTTAAGACATAATTGTTTTTTCTTGGTTTTTTTCTTGTCGTTATTTTCCCTTTCTTGCTTTACTAGCATTTAAATAAAAAAAAATCTCTTTGCATTTTCTTCTTTGGTTAAAGAATGTGTTTCTTCATCATTAGCTAGGGAAAATTCTGTTATTTCGTAAGTTTTTACAGTGAACTTAGATGATAATTAGCTCGTAGTCGAGCGAAATTCCAGTGAGTTTGCTGTCCAAAATCTTAGAAAAAATTAAAAAGAAATCTTTCTTTGTGAAAAGTCGTTGAAATTTTGCATTTAGTAAAAGTCTTTTGTTTCCAGATTTTTTCATTCATTTTTTCTTTCGTCTTTACACATCATCAGTTTCACCCTCATACCCCTTGACGTAAGACAAATCCATAAAAGCAACGCTAATTTTAAAATCTACTAGACTTTTATGTTTGTAGGGTTCACAAACTAGTTCAGGACTAGGGCCTTGGATTAGGTTGGAGAGGAAACTCTTCAAGGCCATTCAAAACCAAACATTAGAGTCTGAGATAGGGAGTGTCTAAGTCCAGTTTCATGGAATTTATCTGGGATCCACCTCTAACACAGGGGATAAAAACGAGGTCACGTGCGGAAAGGTAGCGGAGATAACCCCTCCAAAGCTGGACCAATCGTAGTGAAGAACACATATAGAGGGCTTGTTTTGGGATTCCGTCGTTTGCATTTTCCACAGGGCTTCGTGGGTCTCAAATCCATTCGAGGTCCTTAGTTGTCTTCCAGACCATTTTCTCTCGATACCCTTGACAAGTTTCGGGCTTGATACCTTGCTCATTGTGGTCTACCCGACTTTCGACTATACCCGCCTGGTGACTGTTCACGTGCTGGAAACCTAGTTGCCAATATTTTTAGAGACATACACATGTGACTATGGGGGTATACCACGGTACCTAGGATAGACATCGGGCCATGCTTTGTAGAGTATACCCAGAGGGTGCTTCCGTGTTCGAGTTTCACTTGCACTGGTAAGTTGCTCTAGTGTTGTTTGTTGTAATTGTTCTTCCAAATAGTTTAGTGATTGCTTGTATTATCTCTTAGCGGCTTCTTTTTTAGTGTGTGTTACTTTTGAATGTTTAGAATACCTTAGTGTGTCTTGGATCTTCTCACACAGTGGAGGATCTCTAGCTCCGCCGATCATGAAGGTTTCTTGGCCTGCCGCCGGTTACACTGGAGCCACCCCCGCCACCTTTAAGGCGGAAGCTAGACCAACAAGGGTCTTTTGAAGCGACCGAGTTACAAACCTTTGTGCCTGAACAAAACCTGGAGGAATCAACCATTTTGAACCTTGAAGAAGCCACTCTTGGCTCGGTTGAAACCCCAACCACTGATATCTTGGCACCATTTATTGTACCAATCCAATTTCACGAACACCAGACAGTGCCTCACATAGCAATGGAAATAAATGTTGTTACTGCTTCTGGGAATTCGTCAATTCCCATCACAGTTTCCACCACAGGAGAGTCATCTCCTAAGTTACCATCATCGGTCTGAGCCACCATGGTCTCGACCGCAACTACGTCGCACAGTGTACCTAACCCGTCTATGGAGGCAACCACAACCCCCTTCACACCTAGTGCGACAAGCCCTCCGTTTTCATACGGTATGCCTAGTTCGGGAACAAGTATTGTACTAACCTACTCCACTTTACAGACTTTGGGTCTAGGGGAAAGGAGCTCTAGCGCTCCTCTGCAAGGTCAACTTGGGGGCACTCCTGTCCCTTTTAACGCTTTTCCTTACGCAGGAGGTCATATCCCTCCTTCGTCCCCTTCGCTTAGTGGTCCGCATCAGCAGTTCGCTAGGCAACCTACACACACTAGTTTATTTGGAGCAGGGAGTCAGGGACCCCCTTCGCATAGTATGCCAGTAGGTTCAACACCATTTTCTTGGAATGGGATGTGTGGTAACAACACATTCTCATCCACCGCTTTTCCGACTGGGGGCAACCCCATTTTTGGACAATCCACTCCTGTGCAAGGTACTATTCCTGCACAGGGGGCACACATAGTAGGACCTTGGAACTCAGGACAAGGATCTTTTCCCTCCTCCAGAATGTCGTTATGGGGTAATTCTTTCCACAGTTAATGGAACCTTGGACAGACTACTATGCCTCTCCCTATAGGACCTGCATGGGGTAATCCTTCCCAAATTCCTTCGAATACAATGCATGCCCAACACTCTATGTCATTTATGGGAAATTAGTCGATGATGTCTCCACAGATGAAAAATCCTTACGCTGGTCAGGGCCATGGTTTCTACCAGAATCTGGGCCAGCAGCCAAACTTTTCCTGGCAACCTGGTGCCAGTCAAACTCCAGGACCCTTTTTCCCAGGTTATCAGCAACAACCCAAACTACCATTCCTGGTGACTTTACACTTGCTAGATTTGACAAGGTTGTTGAATGATCCTATTTGTCATGATCCACATTGGCCTCCTATGCCGACGAAGTTGCCTTTGGACATTCCCAAGTTCAAGGCCAAGCCTAATGAAGATCCAGGTGATCATGTGACTACCTTTCATCTTTGGTGCTCATCTAACTCATTGAAAGATGGCTCCGTATAGTTGTGATTGTTTCAACATACTCTTATTGGGAGTGCCATGAAATGGTACATCGAGCTTGATCGCTCAAGATACTCTTCTTTTGGCGAATTGGTGATGGCCTTCCTTAACCATTTCCAGTTACCTATGAGATACGACGCTGGCACAGAGCTTCTTGCCAATTTTGAACAGACAACAGTGAACCATATCTCTGATCATATCCGAGAGTGGAGATGCTGGAAGAGTCTAATCAAAGTACCAGTCCCACCAGCATTCCTGCTTGAGTGGTTCCTTAAGTCTTTGGTCCCACAGTTATCCAAATACATTGCGACATCCAAAGTTTTCTCCAAAGAAGATGCCATCATGAGGGATCAACAGTTTGAGCTCATCTATTCTCAGTCTGGTTTATTATACACCATCTTTCCAGATGCGCCACGTTCGATACTGGATAAAACTAGACAGAGAACTGGACCACATGCTGATGGTATTGTTGGTTCAACACAAACCAAGTCCGCTGAGCAATTGACAAAACAGTTGCAACAATTATCCATACAACACACAATATCCAGCCAAACTACTGCTTTGGCTACTCCCCCTACCCAAACATCAGAAGTACACACCGTGCATTCGACTAACCCAAAGGCCACCCAACAACTTGAATGGAAGAAAAAAAAATGAAAGAAGGGTAAGGGGGATAAAAACCCCACTGATAATGCTGACAGGGACAACATAGAAAAACGAAAGGCAAGGTATCCATGCAACTTGTGCACGGAAGACCACCCAACCCATGTTTGTCCTCGAGTTGCAGAGGCCCAAAAGTTTGTCACACAACAACAACAAGAAGTGTTGACTAATCCCTTTCAACATGGGAAAAATCTAACTCAAGCCTCTACAAGCACAGAAGGGGGCAACCAAGAAACTAGCCCACTTCTAAAAAATACCTCTTCCGTGAACGTATATATGGTTAGGGGTGATGCTTTCATATCAACTAGAGCACATGACTATAGTAAACCAAGCGCTTCTGAGAAGGGTAAAGAAGTTGATCTCCCATCTCTTCCTCTATAGATTGAGAAGACATTGGGAGAAACAATGACATGCATTCCAAAGGGTGCATTTAAAAAATCTTCTCACAACCCAAACTTAAGGGCCGCCTAGAATTACTCTGTGTTGGAGGATTTATCACAAACCCCTTGTGCGATGTCTGCTTTGGAGGTCCTCCAAAGTTGCCCTGCTCAAAGGAAAGCCTTGTTAACTGCTTTGGGCTCTACTAAGACTTGTAATTCAGGCACCATCATGTTATATACAACCGACTTAAAACCTCGTCTACCTTACCACGTAGCATTTCAGATAGTAGTGGCTCATCCCACGAAAAATTTTACTCGGAATATCTTCCGCACGGTAGTCGACGAGGGTGCCTCGACATGCGTTATGTCGTTAGCATGCTGGAAGGCCATTAGCCAACCCATTTTCTCTCCATCACCTACTCTCCTCACTACTTTCGATGGTCGTTCGTTTCGACCACATGGCATCGTTCCTTCTTTCCCTATGTAGTTAGGAGGGAAAACCGTGTGTGTCGAAGTAGAGGTAGTTGATGCTCCCCTCGACTATAACCTCTTGTTAGGACATAATTGGAATTATGCTATGCAAGTTGTGGTTGCTACAATTTTCCGAGTCTTGTTGTTTCCACATGAGGGTCGGATAGTGACCATTGATCAACTATCTTTCTCTAGACCTGACCCAGCTTTGGGGGAATCCATGGTCCCGATGATTGATAATCCTCAACTAGGTGTCATTAACGTAGGAGTTGGTTTTTTCCCGTCCTTGATGGGTACCTTTGATTACCCACATCCTCATGACGATATCAAATTTATATCTAATCACCATAAAGTTGAGATTTTTCAAGTTTTGTCATTCCACACGACTTACCTTGAGGATCCTTGAAATCTTCCTTCCCCATCAGCCACGATGGATGAGACAGGACACTCAGGCATGTCCATGCCCTTGTCTGCCGCTGAGGTAGCGTACTCTTTAGTCCAACAATCTTCAGCTAACCCTGATCCAAGTCCTACACAAGAGTTAGATCCATTTCTGGAGCCTATTTGGGCTCAGAGTTCTCTCGCTAACGTCTATTCGTTAGACTTAGTCTTGCCTTCTGACAAAGAAGTAATCAAAGAAATGACTAGTCCGGACAAACCTTGGGAAGATCTTCATCACAGATCATATTTTCTCCCAGAGTTAAGCCGAATCGAAGCAGGAGAATTCACCATTACCATAACGGGAGATCAACCATGTCCTATTAATCTCTTAGCTACACAGGAAATTTATGCTGAGGGAAATATGGCGACTATCGTTGAAACTATACCCATCAACATCTCCCAAAACCCTGATGTCGTGGAGAATGTCTTCGTCGGAGCGGATTGCTCCCCCGAAGAGATTCAAATTTACATGGATTTTTTCAAAGAATTCCACGACATTTTTGCCTGGTCTTACGAAGAGATACCTGACATCGACCCACAAAGTGTCAATCATGGGCTACCTTTTTTGTTTTTCAATCTCGCTTTGAGATCCAAAAGAAACATCTGGTGAGACTGTATTTATGCTTTTCGATCTCGTCTGGATTAACTGAGAAAAGTAACCATTATGGAGTCTTCTTTAAGCCCTTTTCAGACTCCTTAAAGATGAAAAGATTGTCGAGTGACCTTGTTTCTTCACACTCGTTAAATTGGTCCAGAAGAGCGTTCCTTAAATGGGTCTTCTTTTAAGCCCTTTTCAGACCCTTTAAACATGAAAAGATTGCCGAGCAATCTTGTGGCCTTTCACGCTCGTTAAACTGAAATTTGAAGTCACGTATGTCCGGCGGTAGTTTACCCCTTTTTCGTTCCGGACAGTCAACTGTACGAACAAAGGTATACTCTATAGAACTTTCGTTCTTTAGAAGAGTACTCTCAGGTATGATTTTATCCCTTTTTCGGGCTTGAGGGACTAAACTTACGAAAAAGAAACCCCCACGAAGTCCATAGTTAAGCTCTTTTCAGACTGCCTAAAATTGAAAATATTGTCGAGTGACCTTATTCTTTCACACGTTAAATTAGTCCAGAAGAATATTCTTGACGGAGTCCATAGTTAAGTTTTTTTCAGACTCCTTAAAAGTGAAAAAATAGCCGAGTTACCTTGTCCTTGTCACACTCGTTAAAATGGTTTTGAATCGACGTCTAATCGGTGCTAGTTTATCCCTTTTTTCGAACCGAATAGACTATCTTCGAAAAAGGTACCCCAATGGAGTCTTCTTTTATGTTTTTTCAGACTCTCTAAATATGAAAAACTACCGAGCTTACCTTCTTTGGGCTCGTTAAACTTACATCGAAGGACGTTACCATTGTGTGTTTTATCAACCGCATTTGCATACCTTATCCACCAACCTTGTGACAGTTTTCTTCTGCGTCTTAACACCTTTGGCCGTCGAAGGATTTTTCCTGAGTATCATTTTACCAGAACATCAGTCTTGTCCTTGTGTCTTGAGCTTGTATGTTTTCAATACTCGTTCCTCCATTGTAATGTAATATTTCTTTATTATTTTTCCAAAATTATCGAAAAGAACAAAAAAATCAAATATACCCCAAAAAGAGGATGGGAAAAGTATTTTCTTTATTGGCAGCATAATGAGTCGCCCTTGGATAAATCACATCTGTCCATTTGATCATCAGACTATGGGATGTAGTACGACCTTAGGAAGATTTTCTTGCTATATAGAGTTGTGTCCTCCACCGTTTGGTTATTCTTCCAAACATATGGAGAGTTTGCATTTCCTCCTGCTTCGTAGACTTATGATTAACATATATGTTGCCTGAGTCTTATCACTTGTCATGCTATTGTCCAAGGGAAGTTTGTCACTAAGCCTGATTCAGCCCCTCTGCAATATGTCTCTTGTCTGCATACCCGACCATCCTGAATGTCCAATCAAGTCCTTGTTCGAAATCACTGAAGCCTTCAGTCCGATCATCAAGATTATCAAATCCATGACCGACGAGCCATCGAATACCCCTGGGTAGTGCAGTCGTACACTCATATTACACTCTTACCCGAGTTTTAGAAGATTTTGAAGTTGTTGCTCGAGCTCTGAAGTCCAGCCGTCATGCCGAATTAGCTTCTGGAAGATGGATACTCTATATGTATATCTTTTTGAATTCGAGATGTAGCTCCGATGTGTATTATTTGCAGTTACTCTTTATAGTTATTTGACATGGATCTACAGTGTATTTGATTGGTAGCCATGGTTCTATTTTATCCCGAGAATGGGTATGCCCGCCTCGGTGAGACATTTGTTATTTTGCAGACGACACCTCCTGGTTCCTGATCCTTGGGCTCAATCGTTCGGCACATCAGTAAAGATTGGTAATGTATTTCGGCCATCAGATGCTCTTCTGACCTCACACATTAGGGGGCATATGTTATAACCCTAAATTTCACCACACATGCTTACTTGGCATCAGGCCAACTCATATCCCTTATTTTCCAAAACTCTACTGACAACTCTTTGAAAATCCTCTTGTGTAAAGGTCCACGTGCCCTAACCCATTACTGCACGTGTTTACACGCTGGATGACTCATAACAACCCTCGTGTACCTAACAAAGCACGAAAAAAGGAAAGTTTCCAACGGAACAAAAAGATATGGGTCAGTTAACTGAAACTCCCGGGCATGCATGGCCGAGGGTTTGTCCAAAACCCTAGCTCCTTCTAGCCTATAAAAGAAGGGGTAGGGGTACCATTTGGAGGAGGAAAAAATATAGCGAAGAAACTCTGTCCATTTACGTAATCCATTGTCCCAACCCTTTAGCCTTTCTTCATGCCAAAGGAGATTTAACACAAAGTGGTTGAAGGACAGAAGAAGAGGAGCCTAGGATCAGGTTCAAGGAGTGGTGGCCGGTGTCATCTTTTGTAAGTTGATTCACTTCCAGTAATAAAAAGAATGCTTTTACCGTCCCAATTCATGAATTGTCTATGGTTTGATTAATTTATGCTTGATTTCTAACCCTTGAGTATAGAAGTATCATGCATGCATAGTTGTTGTTTGTCTTGAGTGCAGGTCATCTGTGGAAGGAGCAGTGCAAGCAAGTAATCAAAGCACAACGGAGGATCTACATCGAATGTCGTTAATAAGGTAGGTGGTCCTTTTCCATGCATTTACTGAGAAAAACGGATTTAAATCTTGGGATGTAGGTAAAAAATTAGTTTCTATTCGGTCAAATCTGCATGCAAGTCTGACCCTAGTTTGATGGTCCATAGGGTGTTTTTCCCAACAACAGGTTTACTGGGAGATTCAATCACTTCTGGAGAGAATTGGAGTTTCTTTCCTTTCTTATTAGCCCATTGAATTGTTGCAGGTTATTTAGTTTCTCCTCCGCTTTTCTTAACATATCTTTCAAGGATTGATGTTTCAGTTCTTTCTACTGATAAAGGTGTATTTCTCCGGTTTTGAGGGTTGCTTAGGGAATCTACTGCTATTCCTGATGAATTTAGAGAGGAATACCAGTCTTTATTTCTCTTTCTCATCTCCTTTAATTTCAATAGTTTGATCAAAGAAAAATGAGAAAGGCTAGCATCTCCTTGCTCTTTCCTCAGTTTTACTCTATCATCCATCTTTCCAAGACTTCTGAAGAGATAAAATGGTAAATTCAAAGGCTTCTTACTAGTGAAATGCATTAAGAGCCTGATGTGATATTGGTGAACCTTGCCAATTCTACCTTCACATGTAAAACTATTGTGGATAACCCTCAGCAAATCACTGTGAATTTTCAATAAAAACTCTCTGGGTATGGTAGCGCCAAATTTAGAATTTCTAAATTTAGGCTTCAGAAAATCATTATAGTGTGATAGATCTAACTGCATATTTTTGAACCATTGTTCTCCATGGGCAGAAATTTTTCTTGTAGTTGCGACGCTATCTTCATAAACTTGCAACTCTAGGTTACCCACTTTAGTCTTAGCACCATCTAAATTCTCTGCAAACTCTCTCACCACATGTCTTCTTTACCCCTGGAGTTTTTCACAAAACCTGATACAACCCACTTGTTCAAAGAATGCTTTGATCGTTGGGTCTTCGTTTACCAAATTTAAACCCCGTGGATCAAACCTCATGATTTATGCACTTCTTACATTCTTTATTTTCTGTTTAGGAATTTTCATGATGACGATATATCTCAACCCTCTATGAAATGCAGGTGTGCAACAATATATTGCAATAACCTATGCGTAGCGAAAATGGGAACAATAACCTCATCACAACAAAGGAGAGAAATAAACTCTGGGAAACAAATGAAAATAACTACTTTTGCACGGTGTGCATCAAGAGGTAGCAATAGAAAACTATGCGCAACAAATGAACAACAACAGGAAACTCGCCACAATAATGAACAAGAATAGGAAACTCAACGTAGCAACGAACAACAACACAAAACTCGACGTAGCAATGAATAACAACAGGAAACTCAACGCAACAACAAGGATGGCTAGGGTTTAGCTCAAATGAAGTAAATTTGGTTATGTGAAAAGAACATTTGTTTCAGAGGATAACTTGTAATGGGATCCAAGAAAGGCTCTTGAACAATGATTGACACAAATGGAGATTGCGCAGCCAAAAACAAAGTGAAAGGTTTGTGTAGCGAATGTCAACATACAGGGTTTGCGTAGCAACTAGTAGCACACAACATTTGCATAGTGATTGGAGTTTGCATAGAAGAGAGTTTTGAATCTTGATGGAGAGGCTATGGATGAAGCGTAGGTATTAGAGGTGATGGAGAAAAAATAAAGGTGGCCAATATTTATTCTCGAATGGATAAGGGACGAAATTTTGAAAAGGGAAGTGGTTATCCATAGTGACAAGATGTTTCAAGGCAAGATAGGGATTTGTGCAATGAACTTGCACAATGGGTACACTTTTGAAGTTTGCAAAGGTAAAAATGACATGGAGTGTCATGATTGTTCCTTATCTGACCTCATGAAAGGTGATGATGAACCATAATACCTTTTGATATGACATTTACCTTAGCTTATGACTCGACCTTAGCACATAATTTCCCACTTTTTAATGTGATTCAAGACTTAGGAAAGTGGACCATTACTAATTGAACATGATGGAATTTATACTCTTGACTCTTTGATTTTTATGATGGTGTTTTATGAAAAATACAATACACCCTTTAAACCAACTTATGGCTAGAACTCTTACTGACATTTCAAGTCACACTTTATTTGATTACTGACCTCATAAACCTTGACACACTAACTATTACTCATCTAGGAATGCCTTGATTTTCCCAATATCATGGCATGACTTTGAAAAATTTGGATAAACCTATAACTCTAGATATGAAAACCATGGTGCTAACATGACCTTTTGATTTAACTTTAGTAAAATCACTTTATTAATTTATTAACCCTTTTACTCGAAAAAGTGATTTATTTGGATTTAAAGAATTTTTCGGAATTGAAAGTCACTTTTTATCTACTGCACCATTTAGATATCTTCATCCTAGTTCCAATGAGATATTACACCAAGGTACATGTATTAGACAAATTATTAAAATGAAAACCTTAGTATAATCCATTAAATAATGCCTATTAATACCCTCAAATTACATGAATGGTCAAAATGCAATGGAATCGAAATTTGACTGTGCATGAATGATCTCGATGATGAAAGATGACAAATGAACCTCTGAAAGCATCATACAACTCCTCCAAACCTACTGAATGCACTATTAACCTCATGCTACCCCTTTGGTTCGGATGATATAAACCCATGACATCATCTACCACTGCAGAGTAAGGGAATCCAAAAATGGGGACATTATAGGCATTTTGTACATGTTTTCTCTCTTGGAAAGGCCAAAAACAAACAAGGTTTGGGAATGTTACCCTAACTTTCACTTGCACATCCAATTTTGGTCAGACCTATGGCATTGTAGAGAGGACATATCAGAGTACTACAGTCCAAAATTTCAGATTCAAAAGGGATGAAATTTCATAAATACATCAGAAGGAAGGTCGGCCAGGAGAACAGACTCCAAATTAAGGGCTTAAAAGGTACATAACTCATAATTGGAATAACGTTTTATTGGAATATATATTTTTTTTTATTCAAAATTTGCAATAAATAGGAAAAAGAGGAGATTCTTATTTTCTCACATGGATCCAAAGGCTCCTCCAAAATTCACTTCACCAACTAAACCTACAAAAATCTCAAACATGACTATAGATGAAATCGATGAGATTTATCGCGATATGGAAAAGAGGATCATCAAACATAGGGAAGAAATGGAACTTAATATGAATGAAACTATGAAAATAAATATGGATTAAATAGAAAACAAGATGGATAAGAATCTGAATGAGAATCATGATGAGATGAAAATAAATATTGATGGAATGGAAAATAAGATAAATAAGAAGATGGATGAAGATACAGAAGAAATGCAAAAATCTATGAAGGAATTGCAAAATTCCATGCCTTCCATGATATTTCAGGCTCTATATGAGATACTCCCTAAAGGGGATATCAAAAATCCAGGAACCCATGAAAATAAAGTTAGTATTAATGTTGAACAACATACCAATAATAAGAAATTTTCCAGTGGATTTAACTCTAATAATGGAGTTAATTATGGTGGGGGTCCTAAATTCAACTTTCCCAAGATTGAATTAAAGAAGTTTGATGGAACAAAGGTCTTTTCATGGGTGGATCAAATAGAGAAATATTTTGAACTACGTAATATTATGGATAATAAGAAAATGATTCACATAGAAAATTTGAACTTTTAGATAAAACCATATCGATCGTACTAATGGTTGGTAAAAATGCATCCCCCTTTTTATTAATACACTTTGGGTCTATTTACAAGAGACTTAGAAGCACAATATGGAAACGGTTGGGAACATGACTACTTCAATCAATTGATAAGAATAAAAAACTTAGGTGATATTGAAGATTATAATTCATAATTTCAGGTATTGGCCATAAGGGTGGATGATATAAGTGATGAACAATTGTTGTAATTGTTGGATTATTGAGAGGGGAGATGAATCAATAATAGCATAATTATAATCCTTTTTCTTCAAATGTTATATCAATGTAGAATTATTATCCAATAATGAGAAGTAAGAAATAAACAATCACACATATACACAGTACACCAGTGTTTTACATGGAAACCCAAATCGAGAGAAAACCACAAAATATTTTTTCTTATGTCTTGAAGAATTACATTCATTGGAAGCACCAACTTCCTTTGTTTTCCAGCTGCAACTGGAAGGAGGATCCAACCCCCTAGTTTCTAAGGCTAAAACCTTAGGGAAGCTCCAACTCCCTAATTCTCTAGCTACAACCAGAAGGAGGCTACAATCCTCTATGTTCTCCGGCTACAACCGGAAGGTGGCTACAACCACCTATCCTTGCCCCGTCCTACCACCCTAAAGTAGAAGTAGAATGATGGAACCACTGTCACACTATCACTGTGAGATATACCATTGTAAACCTATACCAATAAATCTGAACAATGCATCAACTTGTACCTCAACCTGTAATCAAACTATACCATAATCAAGTGCATCAACCATGGACCAACCTGTACCAAACAACCTGTAATCAACCTGTACCATAAAAACATGCATCCAACCATGTTCCATGTATGTACCAATCATGTGTTAACTACTCATCAACTATGACTCATCAATATGTACCAACATCAGCAACTATACACCTCATGTATGTGCCAACTCATCAACTACTTGTCTCAACCATGTACTCAACATGTACCTCAACCAAAAGCCCTCATGAATTTCATCATCCAAATCTGATTTGTAGATCTATAATAGACCTGGTGTATATGATCACATTCCTACAAACCTTCCTTAACTTTAACAATAAGAGACTAGCATTTTCATCAAACTTTTCTTTAGTCTCACATGCCTAGTTTTGGATTAGTCAACAACCCTAACTTGAAGTAATCATAACTTTGAACCTGTAATGTATAAAGATACGAAACTGATACACAATTTTATTCAGTTTGTTTTATGTAATTCCTCCAGGTGTCACTACTTGGAACCTCTCAGAAAAAGAGTTATAGCAAAAATGGCATACCTTGCTGAGTTCTAGCTTATTCTAGAGAGCGACCTTGTAGAGCTTGCCCCGCACGAAATATTCATTGAATTGATATGAAAACATTACATATAATATTAAAGACTATACCCTAACCAAAAAATTTGGTCTCACTGAATGTGGATCTGTTATGAAGAATTTATGACTTTTTTACCCGAAACACCTATTTTTGACTAGTTTCAGGACTAGCCACAAACCCTATTTTCCACGGAGTGTAACTCCAAAAATACAAAAAAACACAAGCTGAATTTTTTACCACAGATACCTAGGTATGTTTTCTCAATGGAATAGAAATTTCACGGTCTGAATCATTATAGAAAAAAATTTATAGTGAAAATGGTAAGATAACCTGTAAATAACATACCTTAGAAAGCACCATCAAAATAATTTATCCTTCCTTGCATTTCAACCTTCTTTTCTTCACCTTCCCTAAAAAATTAGGCTTATATATCCTTGGTTACCTCAAACACCTATAGATATTCAATATTCTAAAGTGTAATTAAAATGAGAGAGTCTTGCCTCTTATTTATACTCTCCAAGTAGCTTCCTTAAAAACATCTTATAGGTCACTTGGTCCACTTTCCTTATTTTAGGGTTAACCCACTTCTAATTTCTCCATTAAATTTATTATTGAAATAATTTATTTTGTATTCAATTTGAATTAGAATACACTCATCACTTCACTTTATTATTTACCTTTTAAAATCTCTTAAACCACTTTGACTACTTTGACCTTTTGGGGCTTCTAGATGACATATGAGGGTCCTCCAACTTCATAAGGCCATAACTCTCAAACCGTGAGGATTTATGTGACATTCCACATACCACTAGAAATAGAATGACATGTATTATCCATATAGAATAGTATTACCTTCAAATATAGAAAAATTCATACCATTATCCATCAAACAAACTTGGGTCCATTACCCAAACCTGGGTTCTCCAACTTCGCATGGTCATAACTCTCTAACCGTGAGGAGTTATGTGACATTCTACATACCACCAGAAATGGCATGACAATAAATATCCATCTAGGATAGTTTCCCTGACAAATTCACTGTCCTTCATCTCATTATTCCACAATTAAGCATGGGTTCTCTTGCTCTGCAAAGCGTCTTCCCATGAGGGCTTTCACCATAAGGGGACCACTTTGGGGTTCATCCATATTTACTTCTTATAAACCATGAAAAAACAATAATGAGTCATATTTACATCAAACAATATTGGGTCCATTACCCAAACCTTTGTGCTACAGGGATTTCTTCAATGGTTTCCATCAATGACAACCAACCTTAATCAACAATCTCCCTCTTTGGCATTGATGGCAACAATCTGATGCAATAATGAAATCATATCACTCATGCTCCCCCTGGAACCATGCCTCTATCTTATGCATATGATAAATATGCCTCTATTCTCTGCATATGATAAATCTATCCCCCTTTGTCATCATTAACACAGGTATATTTCCATCTGGGGCTACTCCCCTTGACTGAACTGTCCTCTTATGGTGCTTCCTCGTGTACATCTATGACATATAAGATAAGCATTAAAAAATAATTCATTTTGGAGTAGAAATAACTCCAAGTCTTTGGCGAATATATTCAAAGGCTTCCCGTGGAAGTGGTTTTGTAAAGATGTCTGCCACTTATTCTTTTGTGCCCACATACTCAACTCTGATGTTCTTTTCTGCAACCTATTCTCGTAGAAAGTGATACTTAATTGGAATGTGATTCATCTTGGAGTGCATCACTGGGTTTTTTTAGATATTGATGGCACTTATATTATCACAATATATTGGAATGGGCTCATTATACTCAACCTGTATATCTGTCAAAGTTTGTTTCATCCAAAGAACCTGTGTACAACATGTTGTTGCTGCAATATACTCTGCCTCGACTGTAGATAGAGATATTGATGATTATTTCTTTCTTAGCCATGATACCAAGAACTGACCTAAGTAGAACTCTGCTCCACTGGTTCTTCATTGGTCATCAAAACAACTTGCCCAATCTGCATCTGTGAAGGCAATAAGTGATAGATCTTTTCCTTTTGGATACCATAATCCAAACTCTTTTGTTCCTTTAAGATATCTGAAGATCCTCTTTACTACTAATACATGTGATTCCTTTGGTCCTGCTTGAAATCATGCCACCTGTCCAACTTCCTACATTGCATCTGGTCTGGATGTTGTCACATATAGTAGGTTGCCAATCATTGACCTATATTGCCTTTGATCTATAGACTTTGAATCATCATCTTTGCCCAACTTACAACTGGTTTGCATGGGAGTGATAACTGGTTTGCAATCTTCCATTCCAAACCTCTTTAGCATTTCTCGGATAAAATTGATTTGAGAAATAAAAATTCCTTGGTTTCTTTGACGTATCTGAAGTCCCAGAAAGAAGGATAGTTCTCCAAGTAACAACATTTCAAATTCATTTTGCATGTCTTTTGCAAATTTCTGGCTTAACCTGTCATCATCACCACCAAAAATAATATCATCAACATAAACTTCAATTAATAAAATATTACCTTGACTTACCTTGATCTAGAGGTTGTTGTCTACACTTCCTTTTCTGAACCTTGCCTATTGCAGATACTTATCCAGTCTGGAGTACCATGCTCTAGGAGCTTGTTTTAGACCGTACAAGGCCTTCTTTAATTTACACACATATTCAGTGTTCTCCGACAATTGAAATCGTTCTGGTTGTTGAATGTAGACTTCTTCTTCAAGTTCCCCATTCAGAAAAGTTGATTTTATGTCCATCTAATATACTTAAAAAAATTTGGAGCATGCATAAGCTAAAAGCAAACGGATTGCTTCCATTCTAGCAACTAGGGCAAATGTCTCTTCAAAGTTGATTCATTTAATCTATGCATATCATTTACATACCAATCTAGCTTTGTTTCTTGTAACCTGTATATATTCATTCAATTTATTCTTGAAAACCCATTTTGTGTCGATCACATTCTTATTCTTTGGTCTTGGAACCAATTCCCAAGTGTCATTTTTCTCTATTTGATCCAATTCTTCATCCATG